>JAOXYD010034027.1:0-14014 GCA_028565735.1 Pinacopodium congolense | reverse complement strand
CTCATTCATTACTAAGATCCAGTTCTCATCATCTAAAGCCTCTTTTATATTCCTAGGTTCAATCTTTGAAAGAAAGGCAATATGAGATAGATTAAGGTTTGATCGAATGGTTACCCCTTGTTGGACATCACCTATAATTTGTTTGGTGGGATGATCCTTCTTGTATTTCCAATCTCTTGGTAGCTCTTCATCCCTCTGTCTCTACTTGGTTCAACAATTTGTGATGTTTGTCCATTACCTTCAAGTGAAAGATGTTCTAAGCCTTTGGGTACATCTACACCATCAAAATTAAGCCCTTTCTTTCTTTAAAAAGGGTTAGTTTCACCAAAAACAACATGCATAGATTCCTCAACAATATGAGAGATTTTGTTAAAAACTCTATATGCTTTTCTAGATAAGAATATCCTAAGAAAATGCCTTTATAAATTTTAGAATCAAAATTTCCCTAACTATCTCTAGTGTTCAAAATATAATATTTGCAACAAAACACTTTGAAATGACTAATTTTTTGCTTCTTACTATTCAAAAGTTCATAAGGAGATTTATCTAGCTTATGTCTAATATTGACCCTATTAATGACATGGCATGCACATGCAATGGCTTTGGCCCAAAAATATTTTGGCAAATGATACTCATTTATCATAGTTCGTGCCATTCTTGTAAGGATTTGTTCTTCCTTTCTACTACACCGTTTTGTTTAGGTGTCCTAGGTGTAGAAAAATTATGTGTAATTCCATGATCATTACAAAAACATTCAAACATGTCATTTTTGAATTCTCTACCATGATCACTTCTAATAGATGCAATAGTTAAGGATTTTTCATTTTTTATTTTCTTTGTAAAACTAACAAAGGATTTAAAACATTTATCTTTTCAGCCTAAAAATAAAACCTAAGTAAAAAAACTGAAATCATCCACAATAACAAATGCATATGATTTTCCTCCTAAACTAGCCACTTTAATAGGACCAAACAAATTCATATGAAGTAATTCAAGGGGTCTAGATGAAGTTGCCGATTTCTTGCTTTGAAATGAACTTCTTACTTGTTTTCTCATTTGACATGCTCCACAGATTTTGTCTTTTTCGTACTTTATTATTGGAAGTCCTCTAACAAGTAGTTTTGGGTTAAGCTTTGAGAGGAGATCCATGCTTGCATGTCCGAGTCGTTGGTGCCAAGTCTAAGAGCATTCACTTAAAGATATTAAACATTTATCTTTAAGGTTAGTATCACAATGTAGATCAACAATGTATAAATTTCCTTCTCTTTTTCCTAAAAATACAACATTATCGTTATCTATCTTAATGACAACACATTCATCTCGTTAGAAGCTAACCACGTAGTTCTTATCACATAATTGACTTAAACTTAATAGATTGTGTTTTAAACCTTCAATAAGTAAAACATTATCGATCAATGGATTGTTATCTTTACCTACTTTGCCAATGCTAATTACCTTACCCTTGGCATTATCCCCAAACGTGATAGATCCTCCATCCTTACTCTTGAATGTGATAAATTGTGATGGATCTCCAATCATATGCCATGAACAACCGCTATCCACATATCATTTGTTTCTTCTTCTTTCCTATAAGACAAGTAAAAATAATTTTAGATACCCATCCTATTTAAGGTCCTTAAGTGTTAGTATACCTAACTCATGTCTTAAAAATTATACAAATAAGAATCACAAGTTAAATGTTAAATGAGATGAATATTGAAACACATATGATTTGATGAACTAAAAAATAAAAATGATGACTTTGACCTATCGATCAACCAATCAATGAAACTTTATCTATTGATCGACCGAACCAACTGATGTTATCGTTTAGTTGACCCATCTTCTGAGCACCGTGAGACTAACATACACATAAATAGTAAAATTTAAAATAATCAATTTACGATCAAAAACACCATTTTATAAACGTATAAACAATACAATTTAAGATAAATAGGTTGACAAACAGAAAAAAAAAACATTTATCTTATTTTCGAAATCCAAATAGTTTCTATCTTGTAACAAGTGTTATTTTTATAGCCTTTAGAAAAAATAGTTTAGTCGATCATAACAGAAATAGGAAACATGTCCATGAAAACCACAATATGTGCAAAAAAATAGAGTATGTTCTATATGCA
This sequence comes from Pinacopodium congolense, assembly GCA_028565735.1. Taxonomy (NCBI): domain Eukaryota; kingdom Viridiplantae; phylum Streptophyta; class Magnoliopsida; order Malpighiales; family Erythroxylaceae; genus Pinacopodium; species Pinacopodium congolense. The sequence continues at coordinate 11,876 of JAOXYD010034027.1, read as the reverse complement.
TTCTTATGCTCATTTTTATATCTAAGATCTTTATACAAACTTTATTGAAAATTTTGTCTAGGATGCATGACGGGTCTTTTTATTATTGAACTGATGTTGGGGAAATTTCCTAGGTTTTGAGATTTATTTAAAAGCATGATGCTTGGGTTGCGACCTACTATGTGTATTCTAAACTTTCCTAGGAGTGTATTCATCTTCTAAGTTCTTTGCTTTTACAAACACGGTTCTACTAGTAGATGCCCGTTTTTCATTATTATATCTCAAACCATATTTATCATTTTTGAACTTTTGAACACTTAATAGATTATCTAGTTTTTCTTTTCCCTTGTTAAATTTTTCTAGTGATTCTTTAAGGGTTTTAATTTCTTTCTTTAGAGACCTATTTTCATTCGCTAGTTCATCATTGTCTCTATTAATTATAGTCATATCTTTTCTAAGATCACTGTTTTTTTATTTCCATTCTTCTAATTCCTCTAAGGCTTTCTTATGCTTATCATGTATTTCTTTGTTCTTTTTGGTTAACTCTTCTATATGTTCTAACACTTCATCACATGTATAACCATATTCATCTTCACTAAAAGAGGAACATACCTCGTTGTGTGCTATAAAAAGCACATGTTGGCAACTTCTTTTTCAGAATCACTTGATTCGAACCATGAGCCTATTAATGCTTTCTTCTTCTTGAAGTTTTTCTTTTCTTTTCTTTTCTCCATTTTCCCTTCTTCTCAATTTTTTCTCCATCTTTTTTTAGGTAGGAGCATTTTGATCTCAAATGTCCCTTTTTACCACTCTTGAAACATGTTATGTTAGATAATTTAAACTTTTAATAAGAGGTACCTTTTTAGCACGTTGAGGCATTTCACATCATTTTCTTTAACCTTCTTGTAATGAGTTTGAGCTCTTTGTTCTCACTTCTAGTCGATGATTCTTCATTATCGCTCTCCTCATTTTTGCTTACTTTGAATGCTACATTTTTCTTCCTTGGCCCTTCTTGTTCCTTTTGAATGTTTTTCATCCTCATCTCATATGTTAAAAGTTATCTGATGAGTTCATTGAGTGGGAGTGTGTTGAGGTTCTTTGCTTCATGTATCACTGTCACTTTTGTCTCCCATGACTTTGGTAAGGACATTCGAATTTTCCTACACATCTCTACCTAGACCTTTTAGCACACTAATAATATTGTTAAAATGAGCATACATTGAAGAAATGGTCTCATCATTCATCATACTAAAAAGTTCAAAATCATGAGTAAGCATACCTATTTTGGTCTCTTTGACTTGATTCATACATTTATGAGTAATTTCAAGAGTGTGCCAAATGACATATGCAGTTTCACACATAGCAATTCTATTATATTCTTCCATGCTTAAGGCATAAGATAGAATATGCACAGCTTTATTATTCAAGGATAATGACCTCCCTTCATCTAGGTTCCACTCATTTTCTTTCTTTAGAACTAAATCACTTCCTATAAGTTTGGTAGGCATTGTATAAGTTTGAGTTACCATTATCCATAAATCTATATTTTCTCCCATAAGATAGCATGTCATCCTATTTTTCCAATACATGTAATTATTGCCATCAAAGTAAGGTGTTCTATATGGATTATGGCCATCTAGATTATTTCAAGAACCTACCATGTTCATAAAATGTGTCATTTTGTCTTTCCTAACTAATTCATTAAAATTAATCTACTGTGAGACATATGCTCTGATACCAATTGCTGGCCCTAAATGACACCTATGAGGGGATGAATTAGGTTCTCAAAATTTTAAATAAAATAAAATAAACAAACAATATTTTGCAAAAACTAAGTAAAAATAATTATGAAACAAATAATATAGAGAATACTAGAGATAATCAAAAAATAATACGAAATATAAACTTGAAATTTGCAATAACTTACAACTCCTTTTTGGCTCAAACATAACCAACTATTCTTTTTCAAGGCTAAAAAATAACCTTTTGACAAGTTCTTTTTATAGTCTCAAGAATAACCTCAAAATAATGAATCAATTTCTCCCTGTTAGAGAAAACACAAATCTTACACAAACTTGATAAACAAGTACTTTTAAACATGTATACAACTTAAACTATCAAAACACTTGATCAAACTTATAAAGCTTGTATTTTGTGTAATTTCTTTGTATCTTTCTTTTTGCTTTCTCCATTTATTTATAGTGTAAAAAACACTTAACCACCATTAAAGTATCTGTTATTAAATTATCAGTTGGCCTCAATTTATTTCTTTTAATCGTTGGACATCTTTTGTTATCATTAGATATATTTTCTATCCATTGGATAAATCTTCTATATGTTGAGCAATATGACTACTGCACTCAGTTCGATAGACCGATAGCCATGTTTGGTTGATCAATCTTCTAAATTTTGTTCATTTGATTGACCAATAGTCAATGTTTAGACGACCGGTCTTCCTTTGGTCAACCTTTTGTTATTCTGTTAGCTGATCACTCTTGGACACTCATTCGGTCGATCGCTCTATCTCGTTTGGTTAACTAATCCTCCTTGGTCCACCGATGCTTCCCTAAGTGTTTATCTGTATTAAGTCAACTAACCTTCAATCTTCAGCAATGTCAATACGTTATTGTTTAACTAAACATCATCTTCTTCAACATATCTATCATTAAACATACTTAACATAAATATTAATAAAAGGGATTTTTTCTAATCGTCAAAATTAAGTGTAACCTCCCTTGGTTCAACACTACTCATTACTTTATTAAGATTGGATATTAATGAAGTGAAAAAAACTAGCACATTTTATTTTTTTTCCTTACGAAGGAACTAGTCTATTTCATAGACTAAAATATAAAGATATTTAAACAAATTGTAGGTGTTTGTTAGAGAACAAGTTTACTAAACTAACTTAATATGAGAATTTCGTATGGAATATTACTTATTTGTCAATTGAAGTGCTTATTGAGATGATTTAATAAGAATTCTTAAACTTAAGATTACCAAAGTTATCTCATATAGGAATTGCTATGTTTTGATGCTACTTACGGTTTATTTTCTAAAGTGCGTTAGTCAGTAGTACCTAGATGTAGCATGTACTGCATGGAGGTAGTTGAGTAATCAATATAGCATTCATCACCTTAAAGTAATAAAGGATAATTCTCTATTGTTCTTAATTAGTATTGATTTAAGAAATTCTTAGACAAGGTAGAATGACACTTTGAAAATATTTTTCAAATGTCATTAATGAAATCAGTTACTAATAGTTGAGAACTAAACTGATTGTCTTAATCAAAGTAGAAACTAACCTATATTTATGTCTAATAAGAACATTTTGTGATGAAAGGACTAAATTATACAAAAACATTATGACAGGTTAAGTGAAGACTACTTTGATATTCTTAATATTTAGGTAATCATGACGTGTAGTTAGACGTCAATCTTTATCTTTGGTTATAAATTGTTTAATTGGAAAATTTAAGATAAATTAAAAGAGATCATTAGTAGTTATACTCCAATTATAACTATTGTCTCTAATAATTTTAAAGACTTTTGTTCCTAACGGAATGTTCAAAATGTTTATCAATCGAGGAGTTATGAGATCCTTGGGAATGCCTTAAGGATACCAAGTATCCTACCACAAAAAGGTAGATAGCCTATTTCTAGTCTTAATTATGATTTGGTTTGAATGAGATCCCTCACTTATAAGATCTTTCTCCAACTACAGGTACTTTCATTTTTAACTTCGCATTCCAAAAATTTTTCAAGAATGATACCATGAACTCATTTCACCCACAAAGCCTTTGTATCATTAAACAAAATTCAAACTATTTTCCCTAAAAAGACTTTACTTCAGGTTTTAATGTGTTTAATACCTATCACACTTTCCTTTTTGACCTAAAAAGGTCATCCCAACTAACCTTAGGAAAATGGTGGGTAGTTGACATGCCATACTAGAGAAAATTTCACAACATAGTTTCAATGTTTTTAATGATAGATTAAGGAAGTAAAAAAATAGGTAGACTAGTAGACTTAGAAAGTAAATAAGATAGATTAACAAGCTAAAGTCTACCAGCATTTGATAAAAACCTATTAGTTCACTTCTTTACTCTAGCTTCTACTTTTTCCAATAGAGGATTATAGTCTCTCCTAGAGAGTCTGCTAAAAAGAAAAGTAAGAACAATATATCTAATAGGAAGATGACTTGAGTTTATACCAGTTAATTGATGATTTCTTTTTCAAGACTAGTTGAATCCTTAGATAAAAAGAATTTATTTTTAGATAAATACATCTTAAGGTCTAAAATCTTTGACAAAAGATTCAGGCAATCAAACAAAATTTTTATGGGTAAGTTATTAGCTTGACAAAACAAGAGAAGGTCATCAGCAAATAAGAGGTATGATATTTTGAGTTTCTCACATCTCCAATGATACTTAAAGTTACCATTCCTAAGAGTAACATGAGCTAGAATTTTCAAGAGAGCTTTCATGCAAAAGATGAATAATGAGAATTGAATAGGAAGAAGAAGTTATACACTCTCTAATCCAATCTAAGTAAAAAGGTGAAAAAGCCAAGATTTCTAGAACTTCAAATACAAAATCTCATTTAATAGAATGGTCAGCTTTCCTCCAATCAATTTTAAATGTACAACATTTCTTATGCCAATCATATTCTTCTATCTTTTACAAAGGTAGTTAGTTGTTGCTAGTGATGTGAGCGTGCACATTTCAAAGCCTGTTAGCTTAAATTTTGGAAATAACCTTATAGATCATATTGCTCAAGTGGTAGGCCTAAAATTAGTTACGTTTGAAGGATTAGAACCCTTAGGAATAAGGGTAATGAAGGTGAAATTTATATCTTTAAACATATTGCCTTCCTTAAAGACATTTTGAAATCTTTGGTAATATCACTCTTTACAATTTGACAGGTGTGTTTAAAGAAATAACCATTGAAACTACCAAAAGCTAGAGCCTTGATAAGGTTAAAGGAATTAAAAACATCTTTGACCTCTTGAGCTATGATAAGAGATATTAAAGAAGCAATGTACCTTTCAATAATTTTTAAAGGCCTAATAATTTAAAGGTTAGTGGAATGTTCTCTACTTATTCCTAAGGTAATTTGAAAGAATCTTAGGAACTAGTCATGGATATCCTCCAAAGAGAAAATTATATCACCTTATCATTAGTAAAGGAGTGAATATTGTTCCTATTCCCATTTGAATGATAGATTTATGGAGGATTTTATTATTTATATCACTTAATTTCAGCCATTTTATCCTCGATGCTTGCTTTAAAAACCTTTCTTGATCTTCCAAAGACTTGAGCAAAATCTAGATAGCCTCTCTTTCCTTCTGAATGAGGGTTTTGTCATTTTGGTTATGTCTCATGAGGGTTTAGATATTGTTGAGATTGGTCTTATTAGACTCCACCCAAACATTTAGGTCACTTTTCTCCTTTTTATCGAAAATTTTAAGGGCCTTTTTAACAGCTTTGAGTATAGCAACTACTCAATACACAGGAGTGCCAACTACAGAAGTAGACTAAGCTTGCTCTACCACCTGAAGGAAATTTTATTAAATGGCTAGGAAATTTGAATATCTAAAAAGAAAACACCTATTTTTCCTTAAAGGAAAAATATTGACATGAATAGGTAAGTGATTATAAGTGTTAGGGTTATCTAATAAAGCATAAGATTTTGTAAAAGAAGATATCCAGTATGAGTTTACTAAGGCTCGATCAAGCTTCTTTGCAATGAAAAGGTCCCCTTCCTATTTATTTAACCAAGTGAATAAAGAACTACTAAGATTTAAATCTGAGAGAGCCCAACCCTCTATGAAATCTTGAAAATTCTTCATGCTATTAAGGAAGTTATAGTCAGCGGTGGTAGCTTCATGAGAGAAAAAGATAAAGTTGGAATCATCAGTAATAATCGAGGTTTGATACCTACACTAGAATTTATCCTTCTTAAATAATCCTATAAGTTTTTCCTTGTGATTATGATTTCTAAAAATGAGCTAATCTATGTATAAAAGAGCAGTACAATTTAGAGCATCTAGATTCCATAAGACTAAGATTCTAGCATTATTTCTTTGAGCTAAATTACTAGTATAATTCCATCTTCTAAAGATTAAATCATTAATTTTGTTTATAAAAAGAGGGATTTAATCCTAGTCTCTATCAGACAAGAAAAAAAAAGAACCAATTGAATTAAGGATACTCTTAACACCTAACTATTTCCTATTATTATTCAAACCTCTAGTATTCTAAACAACTAAGATAATAAAAGGAAGAGAAAAGGGGGGAGGGGGGGAACACAAACTAATTCTTAGATTTCCTCCTAGCCTTCCTATCTCTCCTATTAGAATAGACAGATTCTACTTGACCTCTTTAGGACTAATTTTACAAGCCAACATCCTAATTAATCTCAACTAATTCATAATTAAAGGGATAACGGGTATTACCAAATTTTTCATGGGGTAATGTCTTGAAACTCCTTATAGGGCTCTTAAGCCACTTAATCATTAAGGAGGGCTTTTATTTGATGTTGCTTCTTTCTCTCTTTATTTAATTCCTTCTCATGATTTTCATCAACCATCAATTCTATTTGTTTGGCCTGGATCCCTTCTAGTTGACCTATAGTAACTTGCAATAACTCCTTCTTAGAACCTGTCTCAAACGTTTGACTTGTTGACTTCCATTCCATTTTATGTAACTGTGTCTCCAATATCTAGTGATAAGAGATTTGAATTTCCTTTAATGTTACCTCGACTTCTTTTTTATACGTCACTACTTTACAACTTTCTAGCCATAATTTCTATATGTCGACTTCAACATAAATCCATGCATAATTCATTCTTGACATTTTTGTAGTGGTTAAATCCATTATCAAAGGCATGCTTAATGTACTTATTATATGATTTAAACCCTCTATTGTCTAATATTCCAAAAGGATATTTTAAAATCATTCCCAAACTGACACCTTAGTAACCTCCTATTTAACATTAGCATTCAAATTCCATTTCTTTAAAAATAAAGGCCTATTTAGATATGCCAGAGGCCTTGCTCTAATATCATATGCATACCTTGCTCTAATATCATATGCATACCATCATTCGAGGCAAACTTAGAAACTTATTTGAATCTGTAAATTTTATTTTAATTTATAACCAAGATTTCCAATAATCCATAATTTATCTAAGACTAAGAAAGAATTCTCTAAACAACTTGGTAAGCAAGTCTCTTACCGATAAAGAAGCCAATAAGCATTCAATTTAGCTTCATCGCTCCTTGTTTTGCCATATCTTGAGGAATGAAGATGATTATTTGATTTTCTTTGACTTTGGTGGGTAAAACGCTAGAGATATATTAGTTGAGGTTCCCTCCTGAAGCTCTAAAATCATAAGCTCCTCAGTGCAAGGTGCTGAGAGAGTAATAGGTAATGCTCTTAAAAATCGACTAGGGTTTAGGTTTGGACCCATGAAAAGACCTGAGGAGGGGTTAAACATAGGCAACAAAGGCCAAGGAGAAGGATTTGAGTTAGAGTTAGGATTTAAGTTTTGAGTAGGAGAACAATCCGAATTTGGTAAAAAATTTATTTAGAAGGCTTGGTTGGTTGCAAAGGGGGATAGGTTAACCTTTTATTTAAGAGTAGGAATTAGGTGATCAGGGTTTTGATTTGGAGAAAGGTTAGCCTGTAGACTTGGGAAAAGAGGGAGATTAAGGTTTTGATTGGGAGGAAGGTGAGTGTTTTAAGGTTATAAAGAAGTTGGGGATGAATTTAAGTGAGCTAGGTTTAGAAACAAAGGGGGATTTTTAGCTAGGATAGGTTAGTGTTTTCATCTTTAGTGAAAACTAATTTCACTATCCCATCCCATAAACATTTTAAAGTAGGAGGGGTTGTGGTGTGTAATGAATGTCAATGTAGAGTATGGAACATATTTTCATAATTGGTAATCCATTATACAAACATCACACTTTCGAACTCTTTGGTTGGCAACTGTATGGGAATCTAAGTAATGGTGGTCTCATCATGAGAGCAATCTACCACGATGTATATAGAATCTAATATAGAGTTGGTAAATTTCATATATATAGCATAATTCTATAACCTGTAAATAACTTAATGATGTAAGGTTTTCATAATAGCTATAAGATCTCACTCTTCTCCAACTATTTGGAATTGAACCTTTAATTTTTTTAAGTAAGGTTAGATCATCTAGTTTGAGATCAAATTCGGGGTAATGGTTAAAATCACACTCCCATTATTAAGAGTGGTAAGTAGAGTACCAATCAAAGCATTATAATACTTGGTATATATAGTTTCTATAAGAGAAATTTTTTATTGTAATAGGAATCCCCTTTCATTTATGTAAGGTTAAAATAAGGTGAATTGCTCCAACATGTAATCAAGTTTGGCCTTGTTCTCTCCAAAATGAGACTAATTTAAAAGGGAACTCTAGAGCGACATATTACTCTGTTTGTATAGCTTTTAAACCACACTTTTCTAAATGAGAGCTTTGTACAATTTCTTTCACTCTAAGTCTTTAAGTAGAGATTAAGGTTCGAATACTTTTAGTGAATAATTTATTTTTATAATAAAGACTGTACAGACTTAATAGTGGAAGGATGGTATTGTGGATACAAGTATCTTCTGGGAGATGGGTTATCTCTAGCTATAAGAGTCTTCCAAGAGATAGGTTATCTCTACTAGATTTTAAATCCTATTCGAAAGAGTCGATTTTACAGAGAATGAAGAGTGAATATAGAGAGAGTTGAAGATAGAAAAACTAGATCAACGGGAATGGAATCACTCATAGCTAGGTTGTTAATAATTTACATCAATCAAGAAATTCTCTTCTATTATCTCCATCTCTTTATAATTGTAGCAAAAATTCAACTTAGTACTCTTCAATTTGAATTTTAAACTCCTTACCATGGCCTCCTCTATATTTTTTACTACATGTCTGAACATGGCATGTGGTATATTTAAGCATTAAATCCTATCTGCGTCTTCCAAACACCATAGTCTCCTTTATATTTCATCACCATCTTCTTTAGACATTTTTATTATGGTTTTAGCCCTTACCAAAATAGAGAATATAGCTCACAAATATCATCACAAACACTAGTTATGGGACATTTCTCTCAACAAACAGATTGCTTAATCCTTCTTTATTATCCATTGTCCTTACAATACCTCTCACAGTGGATATATTTGTACTATCAATCATGTTAAACTTTAGAGAACTATAGTTTAACGGCTGATACAGAAAAGAAGCCTCATGAATGACCTATATGCATTCTTAGGTCATTTGAACCATTTCCCAAAAATTTAGACCTCTAATGACTTACAAGAACCCATTATGCCTAGCTTCAATGATAACTTCAACCACTTAGATAAATTTGTTATTATAGGTGTGAATTTTCAGGGTGGTAAGCTCAATTGTCCTCTAGGATTTTAACCTGAATATCCTCCAAATTTTGAACATTAAGAGTCATCTAGGCCCAATTACTTTTAGGAAACATGAGACTTGATAGAGGACCCTCCAATTATTGATGAAAAGGAGTTGGAGAATTTTATGAATACATTAAAAAAATTAAAGGCAAATGCTAATAAGGATGACAAAGACAATGGGATTGATGATAGAGATGGTGTACACTTGCGTCTATAAGAGGATCCTATGCATCATAACATCTTATGCTTATGATCCTATTTGAGCTTAGAGAAATACGAGGAGACTTGGCCAGTTATGATCCCTAAGAGTCAAACATTGAGAGTTGATGCCTATTATAAGATGGAGGGATTGTGTCTCAACTACAAATCTTAGCTACAGTTACCCTTTAATACCTTGAAGTTCTTATAAAGATTAGTTCTTATCATATTTCATATGGTTACTTGTTACCCCATTAGATTCTTTATATTAGTTGGAAACACCCCAATGCTATGATAAAGGCCTAGGGCTTGGAAGACTATAATATTAGTCATTGATACCATCAGATTATCACTAAGGGAATCTAGGTGGAACAATGCAAATTACAGGTCTGATGATCCCCATGTACCCTTCAAGGTCCCCATGAAGAACTCATTTAAGTTGGAAGCCGGAAGGACCTTAGAAAGGAAACACATCAGCTTTGAAATTGAGGTAGAAAGTGGTTAAAAACATTGTCATGGTGATGCAAAAACATCCTTCTATGTGAAAAATGGGTAAAAGATTGGTATTTTGTTACACATTACAATTATTACTATTCCTAACTACTTATCTTTCTTTCAGTAGACAAAATCTTCATAATTGATACACCTCACAAAGAAAATAATAAAACTCAAGACAATAGTTATAGTTTCTATTTGGCTAGTGAAGTGAGGAGTTATTAAGTGGATAAAATAAAATCATAAGCATAAAATAAATTATTAATTTTCAGTTAAAGCTTTGATTACATAACTTCCAAATTCTTACTGGGGCTTAGTATCAAAGCAAATAAATTAAGTAATAAAGAACATGGAAAAACATAAAACTCATACCACAAGCTAAAAATGAGCTTAAAAACTAGAGTAAAAATAAGCCCTAAACATTAATCTTCTATTTCTATTCAATAGACCAAATTCATCTAAACATATCAATTTACAGAATATTAAAGAGTAGTGTAGATCTACTGATAATAAGAAACTAGGGTTTATAAGTGTTAATTAGGCTACGTAGCAGCACTTATGGGTTTAAAAATATTTCCAAAAATTTTATTTAATGTTACATATTCATTAAATTTACAAAATCATAAAAAATGAAAGGTTCTGTATATCACCCCTTATACAGAACCTACAACCATCCACACATAAAACAACCAACACATAATTACATTACAAATCTCCCCGATGCTTATCATTGTCATTTAATAGTAGTAAAAAATATTTTTTTTATTTTTCATTTACATGGTAACCCAAAAGAAAACATACAATTTCATTTAACCATTACATATACAATAATATGTATCTAAAAAAATGCATTTCAAAAAGTATTTTTTCTTCTAACTGTTGACCTTGGTCCTTGTAGATGTTCTATAATATCCCCGTTCCTATAGTGAGGGAATAGCCTAACTACATGCATTATACATTCATGAGATGACACATTTCTTTTTTTTTTTTAGCAATACATGTGCATATGTGAATCATGATATTGTGACATTAGGAAAGAATGATTAAGCATGCACTCATCAGATATATCTTGGGCATGAATAAATTTTGATAAATGAGTTTTTATGTGATACTGTATTATGGTGAGTGAATTTTGGTTTCATGGTTATAATTAGAGATTTGGGGATTTATTGTCACAATTTGGTGAATTTTGAAGTGATATGTACATTTATAGTGGGAAATATGTTAAATTGTAAGAGAAATTGATATGTGCAAAAATTGAATTTTCTACACCAATTAGTGAGTGACACATGGCAACATGAGAGAGAGAGAGGGAAAAATGTAGGTTTAAATTAAGTGTGATTAATTGGAATTAAATAGGTTATTTATGGAGAATTAATTGGAGTAAGAAGAGCTAATAGGAGAAGAGATAAGTGTGGTTGAATGAGACAAAAAGAGAATAAGACAAAACCAAATCAACCTTCCATTCTTAAGTTGACACATGGCAAGCTAAATGTAAAACCATTTAAAAGACCTAAGTTGTTCCAAATTGAGTCATTTCCTCTTCTTCTTTTTCTCCTCCATACGAAATCCACCTTTTCTCTCCCAGACCTTGGATTTTTGTTCCATTTTTATGGGTCATCTGCTTGCACACATGGAATTCTTCTTGTTTTTCCTTCTTTCATCTTATCTTGTTTTTAGAATCCTTTGGCAAGCTTAAGTAGATTTTTGGGCTTCTTCTTGGAAGGAAACCATAGGTGAAATAAGTAAGTATT
>JAOXYD010034017.1:0-14014 GCA_028565735.1 Pinacopodium congolense | reverse complement strand
GTTATAATTAATTATCACAATTATTTAGTGTAACCTCCATGTCATTTTAATAGTATCATATCAACATATACAATTGAAAAAAATTCATAATTAAATGTCTAAACATTTCCAAGTTATGCCACTTTGGTGACTAATAAACTTTTTATGCAATAAACATTTAATTGGACAAGTATCATACGCGACATATTTTAATTGAATTATTTTGACCACTTTAGTGACTAGTAAACACTTTAGTGACTAACAAAGTATCATTTATAAAATCAAACATATAATATGAAAATTTAATTGCAAGCATGACATAATATAAAATATTCATAGTACCAAAGAAAATCACATATGACACTAAAATTTTTAAAATTATATTAAGTCCAATCAATATTGATGCATACTAACCAAAATTAATCAGTTAATTAATTAATTTTGACCCAAAATAAAATGTAATAAAATACTTTAATTAGGTTCTAAAATTAAAGACCATAAATTAATTAATTTATCCCTTGATAACCAAAAACAAACCTTGATTAAGGTCTAAACTAAATTCTATAAGTCCAAAATAATGTTGCCTAGGTCTAAATTTATACGTTGCCCTAGCCTAGGTCCATGGTTCTAGGCTGTATTTGGCCTAGACAAGCAAAACTACAAGCCTAGAAAAATGCAAAGCTTTAATGTGGGTTTAAGTCTCAGGACTAGAAGGCTGAAAAGCTACCTGGCACGAGTAGTGGGCGTGTGCATCTCACGCGCTAGCCTCTACCCTCAGTGTGCTAGATGAGGCGCGTGAGAATTGGCAGCATGAGGAAGTTCAGGCGCATGATGACGATTCTTGCTTCTAGCTCTTTTTTTTACTTTTCTTTTCATGGCTTCTTCCTTAAGGCTTGTAAATGAAAACCTTTCTTAAGCCATAATATATTATAGCCACCATTAAAATATTCAGTGGTCAAAACAATAGAAAACAAAGTTGTCTATCCTTACTCTAAACCATTTGTTTGCGGTTTCTCACTCTACACCAAAACCCATCTTTGTTGTCTTTTGGATATTCAAAATAGATGTAAAATTGAAGCCCATTAATGAAAACTCATATTCCAAGATCTTTAACGCCTAACGCTATCTTAACAGAAATTCCAAAATATTCGAAGTAATCCAGAGGTTCAGAACATCAAAATTACCATGTATAGTTAACCATAGGCATGTACAGAGATGCAAAACCATTTATCGAAGCAAACGTTTTCCAGAAAACCAAAAAGGAAAAAAAATGAAAATATGCAATCCCCGATACCAATTGAAAACAAATTCATAGGATCGATTAATACCATTAAATATTAAAGTCAAATTTGAATCCATAATGTTTAAAGTTGTAGAATGATTCTTCTTCCCTCTCTTCCTTCTAGTTTCCTTTTAACTTCTCTTTCAATGGTTTTGAAAACTTGCAGTTAATCCATTGACAATTGACATTGCTATATTTATATTTTAAAGGGGGAGGAAAAGGTCCATTGGACCTATTCAACCCAAATTTTGTGCAGACTCATTAACCATGATCGTCGGCTCTATTCATTGGACTTAACTAGTTACATGAGCCATAAATAATCTAACATGATATAATATTTTTGGGATACAAGACACTTTATATAAATAATCACATATTTTTAGGATACAAGACACTTTATATAAACAATCACATCGTAAAAAAGTGAATGAGATAGTAAATTACAATACAATATATGGCAAATTTATTTATTTATTTTATTGATCTATTATATTTACATATTATTATTTTTATTAAAATATAATAATATTAACTAAATTTCTTATAATTTTATTAAAATTATTATTTTTAAGAATATATTTATTATATTACCATAATAGTGAATTAAGTCTTTAATTAAATTTTTATTGATTACATACTAATACTAATAAAAAATTTCTTATTATTATTATTTATAATTCATGATTTTAATAATAATTAATAATAAACTTGATTATTTTTATTTTTAATAAAATCATAAAATTTTTATTATTTTTAATTGGAAATTTATATCTCATATATATAATATAGAAATTTTATATGTAATCAATTTTTTAGTTTATGAATAATTAATAATTAATATTATATTATATTATATTATATTAATAATTAATCATATACTCAGGTTACTTAACTTAGTGGTTAAAAAGTTAACCTATCATTCTTTAGGATCCGTTTAATTCAACTTTTTGTTTATGATTTTTGTTTATATTTTTGTGCATTTTCATTACTTTTGTATGTTTTTTTTAGTTTTTATACTATTTTTTCAATTTTTATATTATATTTGTGTATTAATTTTATTTTTATATTTTTAAAAAATTATAAACAAATATAAACAAAAAATAGACTTTGACCTTATTTTCAAATAAGGATAAGGACAACCATAATCTTGGTTCTTAATCTTTAATTAATTTTTCAATTAAGTTCTATAACTTTCATATTTTTTATTTAGGTCCTATGCCTTTGAAGTTGACACCAATTTGATCATTTCGTTAGTTCTATTAATAGAAGTTCAACGTAGAAAACATGTTAGAACTACGTAGGCAACTCAAAAAAATCAAAAGGACCGAATTAGTATTAAACACAAAGATATAAGAATTAAATAGAAAATTTTGAAGTTGTAAAACTTAATTGGAAAATTAGTTAAAGATTAAAGATTGAGGTGTAAAAGAAGAGAGAGAAAGAATTTAGCATCGATGATTATAAATAATTAATATCTTATAGAATTAGAGATAAGAATATTTATTTGAATATAAATAAAAGTGTATAAGAGTAATTCTAAAAGTAAATCATTAATATAAGAAAATTTGACATTAAAATGACTCTAAAATTTAGAAAAAGTTAGTTTAAATTTACAATTGCTATAATGTAGGACCTTATTCCTAAAAATGATAATTCTCATTTTAATAAGTTAGTTTAGCTTATTAAGACTTGGAAACATATTATAATTAAGGATTCCAAATTTAGGAAAATATCTTATGATCCTAATAAAAAAAAGTGGAGATATTTGTTCCTATTTTAATCAAAATTCAAAACTATTTTAAGAGGAAGTAGAAGAATATCTTAACTATTTTTTTCTTTTTCCTTATATGGAAGGAAATTTAATTTTTTTCTTTATATAAAAATCAAATACAATTCAAGATTAAATTTTAACTTTAACAATAATTATAATTTATTCATAATAAAATCAAATATTATATTTTTTATCCTTGAAGTTTCGTCAATATCATAATTAAATCCAATTTCATTAAAATTTTCTCTTTTAGTAGAGCTTTGTGTATGACTCTTTAGGTTCCTAATATGTTTGTAATGATTTATAATCGTAGAACGAAAGTAATACCTAATAACATATTATGATCATCTAAATATCATGGATATCAAAGTCATTTGACTTAATCTATTTATATATAGTTATAACGTATGATTTAATCCTTTCATTTTCTCATGATCTAATAAAAATAAAATAGAGATTTAGTATTTATTCTTGTTTGGGTGATTCTTATGTATCTTCTTTTTTTTTGTCATGCTAGATTTTTATTAATAAAAATTGACGGAAGGACTAAATTGGTGTCAATCACAAAGATAAAGGACCTAAATAGAAAATTTTGAAATTATAGGATTAAATTGGAAAAATAGTTAAAGATTAAGGACTAAACATACAATTGCACAATTTTGTAAGTTGAGTACATGGCTTTTACACGTCTTCTACCTCAAATTTCCATTAACAAAAACTGACAAAATGATTAGATTAGTGTTAAATGTAAAAGTATAGAACTTAAATAGAAAATTTTAAAATTATAATACTTAATTGAAAAATTAGTTAAAGATAAAGAAATGATAATATAATTCTTCCATCAAGGTTATCTTCCACTAAGAACCGTCAATCATTTACCAACTTATATACATCTTGGTCATCATCTACTCATCAACAGCTTAACTTCACCAGCAATAGTAAGTGACTATCAAGTCAACATAGCCTAGATACCGCTCTAAGTTTTCACCATTCAATCTGTATCTCATGGCGCAAACTGTACTTTCCTCTCTGTCAATCCACCACCAGCCATCGTTGTCATGGCAACAACAAGCCAATCATCAAATACCTAAAATCAATGTTTACTATAGCATCCGAATATGTATACTATGCTGATTTCGAGTATCACCAAAGGAGATAAGACCCTCAACAATTGTGCCTTTTTACACCCTTATTGTCGCTGATGGTTGTCGTTTATAAGATTACTAGAGTTATACAAAGGGAAGGAAGAGATCCAGAAGATAAGAGCAAAACAAAGATAATTTATTAAATGCACGCAACTTGAAACATAAAATGCACACAGCTTATTAGGATAATTGCCACAATGAAAATTAAATGATGTGAACATATGTATATATAAACTTGAAAATCCAAATCTTACATAACTAATATTATTTAGTATTTAAAATAAATTATAACTCTACTAACATCATCTGGTTAGAGCACTAAAACGTTTAGTTAACTAATCAACATTGGTTCTGTAAACTAAGCTTATTTTATCATTCTCAGCATCTTTTTAATTTCAAAAGTAAATTAACTTTAAGTAGTTTGGTAAAAATATCTACATTTTAATTTTCAAATGCATAAAATTTAACTACTATTTCCTTATATTTCACCAAGTTTCAAATATAGTGATACTTGATGTTAACATGCTTATTATAACTATAGAACATTGAATTCTTCTTTAAAGCAATTGTTAAGTTATCTTCTTAAAAAAATTTAGTTGGACTACTTTGTCAATAATGCAACTTATTAAACATTCTTTTTAGTCAAATTTCTTGAATAGCATAACTCATTACTACTATATACTTTTCTTCTGCTATTAGTAGCACAACTACTTGTCATTTCGTTGAAGACCAAGAAAACATGCATAAACTAAAATGAACAAACATTCAAAAGTATTTTTATGTTTCTTAATATCTTTGATCCAATCTTTATTTGTATATCCAACTAACTCTACCTTATTAGTAGTGGAGTAGAATATATCATCATCAAATGTATGGTTGATATGTTTTATGATAAACTTTTTAGTTTGCCACTAAGATTAATGTTGTGAATTCATAAATCTACTTACAAATTTGACACTGTGATTATATCAAGTCTTGTAACAGTTAAATACTTCATACTCCACTAAATTTTCTAAAATTTTTTGTGTCAACCAATTCATTACTGCCTTATTTTGTTAGCTTCAACCCTTATTTGACTAAATTTAATATTGGGTATTGTCTTACAATCTTCTATTTCAATTCTTTTTAAAATATCTCATGCATATTTCTTCTATAAGATAAAAATGTCTTTGTTTGATCGCATTATGTAAATATCAAGGAAGAAAGACATAAGAAAACATATCTGTCATCTTAAACTACATAATCATGGCTTTCATGGATTTTGACAAAGGCATGGGATTATTACCCATGGAGATCAAATCATTCACGTATAAGCAAATGATGACAATATTTCTGTTCTTGTTATTTTTAACATATAAGGCATATTCATTTACACATTTATACAAACTACTATTGATGAATTATGTATCAAACTGTATGCACCATACTCGAAGAACTTGTTTTAACCTATATAGATTATTTTTCAACATGTAAATTTTGTCTTCTTCATCTTATGTCACATAACTTGATGATTGCTTAATATAGATTTCTTCTTCAAATGTGCCATTTAAGAAAGTAGACTTGACATCCATTTGAAATATTTTCTAATGATTTTGAGTAAAAAGAGAGATGATCATATGCATAGAATTCAATATACTAACAGAAGCAAATATTTTAAAGTAATTAATACTTGGATTTTTCTTGTACCCTTTAGTCTCGAAATGCACCTTAAAGCATTCCATCTCTCGGTTTGTATTTTTTCTTGTATACCTATTTGAAACCAATCAATTTCTTCCCTTTTAGTAGAATAGTTAACTCCACGTATTATTCTTTTTAATTAAATGAATCTCCTTATTTGTAGCTTTAAGCTAATGATCATCATTAGTTGCATTCTCAAACATCATAAGACCACAACTGTAAAGAAAGCATAATAGACAACATCTTCTTTGTTGTCTTCATCAAGATTATAATCACTACTAACATCATAATATTATAGACAAGCAAATGGATAACAATCGTGTTGTAAATAATCTTTTAGAAAAGCAAGTGGATACCAATTTGATTTCTTGTTTCCATTTCATTACTTAACGTCATCGATGTTGGCAATGATCTCTTCTCTTTTTTTGACAAATTCCATATGCCATCTTCATTAAAAGTGATATCTCTACTAAACCTTTTTTAGTCTTTGGATTGTACAACTTATAACCTTTTTTTAGACTATAACTTATAAAAATTCAGTTTTCTACCTTGTTGTCAAACTTCTTTCTCATTTTATTAGGTATATGTACATACATAATAAAAACCAAAAACCTTCAAGTGAATAAGATTAAGTTTTCCATCACAAAAACTTTTAATGGGGCACTTGTTCAATATATAAATAGGATAAAATGAAGATTATATTCAAAACTATTTTGAAACTTTTTATAGTGTAAGAGACTTCTCCCTATATCTATAATGGTTCTTCCTTTCAAAAAATCCTTTTTGTTGAGGATTGTATCTAACAGTTAAATGATGCTTAATACATGCTTTCTGAAGAAATCTTCACATAAATGTACTCTGTGCCATCTATTCTCAAAATTTTAAGAGAATATCCCCTTTGTTTTTTAACATATGTCACAAATTTTTAGATAATCCCCATACATCAGATTTATGATTTAGAAAATAAATCCATGTCATCATACTAAAATCATAAAAATAATAACATAGTTATTAAAAGGAACTTACACATAATACAAGTCTGAATGTATAAGCTCTAATTGTTTGTTGGCTTTTCATTCTTAACTAGTAAGAGATGGATCCTTGTGCTTCTTCCCCATAATATAGGGCTCACAAATCTGATCATGAACTTGAATAGTTGGCATGTCTAAAACCCACTTCTTATGTAAGAAATTTGATACTTCTAAACTTTAAGTTGTGCATGGAAAATTGTCATTAACAATCACAAAACAATAGTAAGACCAATGATCATAATTAATGTGTGTTATAGTAATAACAATGATCATAATTGACGTGTGTTATGAATAAATGTTTAGCTGATAATTTTTTCTTAAATAGTAAACCTTCTAAACATCAATAACAATGCAATTGCATCTATTAAAATGAAATTCATAACCTATTTTCTATTAATTTTCTATACTTAACAAGTTCTGACATTTGCTAAGAGCATAAATAGTTTAGAGATGAAATTCTATTTGTTAGTTTTAATGCTACACTACTAGTATACGGATCATAGTTTTATAATCTAATACATATTGTCCCACGAGGATTAGGATTAGTCACCTAATAACTTGAGTTACACCTTATTTAAGTCATACTATTGGCAATCTTGCCAATTGGTCTTGTTGCCTCCATATCTTCTTGATGATTGAAAAAGATCACCAATAGACAACTCACCATACAAAAAGACAAAGACAAAACAAAAATAGAAAATTCTAATTTAAACAACATTTGAACATTGAAAACAATAAGAAAACGACACAAGCACTAAAGAAACTTTAAAGTAATTGTTACCCTATCCAAGTAAAAAAAATGTCAGATTTAATAAAGATTAATGCAATGAATTGTTTAAAGATCGAACTAAATGGAATTGATCAGCTAAGTTGGGTTAGAAAAATTTATGCTACATCATTCTTTATGTCTCAAAGAGACTAAAAAAACATGGATATTACGTAGGAAAAGTGGCAATTTTATCAATACCAGCTATGAGAAAGTTAGCAATTAGGGGCATCAAGTGCTTCAAACATTATTTCACGTATTGATTCAAATTCAGACTACTGTTGAGCCTTAAGATTTTTTTAGAAATGAAAAAAATAAAATAGTACATTTTTATTTTAGACTTAATCATTTAAACAAATTGTAGAAATAAAAAATATTTTATTTTTCTATTTCATCTAATTATAGGTGTAAGTTCATAAATCAAATTAAATTTCAATAAAAAAGGGAAAGAATTTATCGCCAATAAAAAGGTGATATATGGTACTTATATTGAAATGATCAGTCTTCACAAATCTTTATAAATAAAAGAATTCACATTAATTGATAAAAAAGAAAAAAAGGATCAAGTTTAAACGTATCTGAGAACTATATTATAATTTCAAAAATGCTTCTAAATTAAAATAATTTAAAATTTTACATAACATAGTTTCAAATGGTTAAGGTTGAAAGTATAAAAATTTGAACTCTCTTTATGAGAATTCAAACATTAGTAATAATTAATTTATCGTATAGAATTTTAATAAAAAATTGATGTTCTCATTGCATCTCTCATAATTTTTGTGTTACTAAAATATATTGTAATCACTAAAAGTTTTTTTTATACAATCATTTCAATTTAGAATGAGCATGAATAATATGAAACAAGTTTTCAAAAGGCCATTATGCAAAATCTAATAAATAAATTACACTATTATAAAATATAACTAACAAATTTAACATAAATAAAAATTGACTTCATCAACAATTATTTTCTCAAGAATTGCGACAAGAATTTGATCAGTACAAGAAGGAAAAAACCATAGCCATGCAAAGCGTAAATCTATAAAATGCATTACAATCGTAGTTAGCGATGTCTAGCATTAGTAAGCTCAAATCTTCTTTATGAGACTCTAACATTTTATATTCCTATTCAGTTTTTCGATCACAAACCTAAAACCTATAGTACACTTCTTGTGGCTAACTATCTTTCTCTTTTTCTTATTCTTCTTTGCGATATGAACATGAACATAGAAGAGAAAGTCATTGTGGACTTGATTCCACCTTCTGAACATCTTTACTATGTTCACTACAATTTTTGTCACATTGTTCTTGTGATCATATGTGTTAAGAAGCATATATATGTCTTTTTCTTTAAATTTCATACGTAAAATTGAAGGTAAAATAAAATAACAATAATGATAAATTTAGAATCTTAACGGAGTAAAGAAATATTCATCTTTCCTTTATACTTTATTTTAAACTACAAAGTAGTTGAAACTTTAACCTTATCTATTTCTCACATAGTTCTAATTATCATCCTCTATGGTTTACATATAGATAGTTCTAATTATCATCCTCTATGGTTTACATATGGTGCATGTGAAATTCGGTCATGTTGAAAGGAATAGTGTACAAATCATGATGACTGATAGGTTAATAAAACTCTTTCAACATATTTTTGCATGCTTAAAATCTTGCTTTTTACACAACATATGAAATTGTGAAATTTTTTATTCAGTTATAATGTTGAATTATGTTATTAAAAAGTAAATTTTTAACCTAGACGTTTTAACCGATATTTTGGTTAGATTCTAACATTTAAAAATATTTTAACATAGTAAAAATGTTCCCAAAAAAATCCTAATATCCTAGAACATTCAATAAGAATCTTAATTTTTTAAAACATTAAAAAAGAATCTTAATATTTCAAAAATATTTAAAAAGAATCTTTAAATTTTAAAAACATTAAAAAAGAACTGTAATATTTTAAGAAAATCTATCCATTTTTGTGGTAGGTCCCACGTGATATCCATATGGCATATAACAGTGAGAATTAACAATGCAAGAGGCTAAAGTTCTTCATTTATGAAATGTTATGGTTCTTTTTCAACTTTTTTTAAATTTTAAGTTTTTTAAAAATGTTTTGAAATATCAAAATGTAACATGAACTTAGGTTAAAATGCTAGAGTAGAAAAAGTACATTTTGCCACGAAATATACAGTTGAATGTCGTATTAAACATGAAGATAAATCTTATTCTAAGAGGATTTAACTTTATTAGAAGGATTTTAAAGGATAGGAACTTCTTAACATCTTATAGATTTGGATTAAAAAAAGTTAGGGCTAGACTGAATTGAATAAATGTTTCAAAAACAAAACAACTCTTGAAATAGGACAGGTTATCATGAGAAGATGATCTAAAGAAACTTTGAATTCTATAAAGGTTTTAAGCTGATAAACCATTATTATGTAAACCTTTAAATGAATTCTATGGAAGTTGCTGGAACGATAAAATTAATTGTCTACAAACTATGTAATTCACATAATATTGGCCTAAAGAGTCTATAAGAATATCTCTTCTCTTTCTACACACAATAAAGGTTCTTATGAAATCACAGAATTCATGCTTTCCATGTTCCTTTTAAATATTTCCATACGGTATGGGATCTGAATCTAGGATATGGTGATGTGAGTGATTTTGTGTTCTGATTTTGATATTGTAATACATCTAAAACATGAACTGTATTGTTAAGTTGGAACCAAAACTCCTGTACATAATAATCTATTAATTATTTGGCGATAAGCCAACCATCATAGCTTTGAAGACACGAAGCGTAATTTTATCTCTCTCGAAACTCATGAATTGATGCTATGATAAAACCTTTCTTGACGACAAAACGAGGCATGTTGAATGAATTTTCGCTCTTATAGGGATAATATCGGTTAACGTTATCATCAATAATATTTTATTTAGGCCAAAATCCCTTATCACAACTCAGAAGTGAATGAAGCTACGGTTGTCTATATTGATGCGGAAGGTCCCTAATTCATCAATTTTTATGCACGTGTTTCATGATTTCACTTTTGAGAAAAGTTATATATATATATATATATGTATCTATATATATAGGATAAATTATTAAAAATCATGAACTTTAACGAAATTTACAATTCTAGTCGAAACAAAAAATTTTTGTAATAAAGTTCAAGAACTTTCAAAAAGTTACAAAAATGTCCCGCCGTTTAGACTTTTGTTAATGGAGCCGACATGACATCTATGTCAACAGACAATGGGACTCACGGATGCCACTTGTCAAGGGGTAAATTGTAAAAAAAAAAATCATAACTTTGCTCTCATTTGCAATAATAGCCAAAATTTTCAATTTGTTGCAAATTTAGCCCGTCGTTATCATTCTTATTAATCGTGATGATGCAACTGATACACCAGTAGTAAAAGTGACACGTCATTTACATGTAATATGCCATACAGATTTTTATTTCTATTTATTTTATTTTAAATAATGATTTTTAATTTATTGTAATTATTATTATTTTTTCCTCTCTTTTTACTTCTTTTTCTCTTCCCTTGTCCACATTTAATCCCTGACTTTGTCTTTATTTGTGTATTTAATTAATATATTTTATATTTCTTTTTGACCTTATTGAACAAATTTAATTAGTTATTAAATGAATTCAATCTAACAAATATTTTTATTTATACAGTTTCTCTTTCCAACTATTTTTCTCATGCTTGTAAAAAAAAAGGAACTTAAATAAATAAAGCAAGTATTATATTTCAGATACATAATTCTAAATATCATAATTTTTACCAATTAATTGAATATATACCAATATTTATTTTATATATCATTACTTGACAAAAATGTATATTTATGCATTAAACTATAATATTATTAATAACACAATTTAATATTTATCAAATAAACTTTATCATCCTCCTTAAACACATGTTTTTTTAATCCTACAATATTTACAATATATGAACCTGTCTTGCAATTTTTATGTTCTTTCATTCTTCAAAATTTTTAAAAATTTAAAACTAATTCTCTTGTTTGATATTTTCTAAATTTACTCTTCTTTTTTTTATAAGACAAATGAAAAATAGTTTTAGGTACCCATCTTATCTAGGATCCGTAAGTATTAGTGTACCTAACTCATACCTTAAAAAAACAAATAAGAATCACAAATACAAGTTAAATGTTAAGTGAGACGAAACACATATGATTTGATGAATTACGAAATAAAATGACGATTTTAACCTACCGATTGACCAAATCAGCCTCATCGGTCGACTGAACACCGAAGCTTTGTCTATCGATTGATCGAATCTACCTATTCGGTTGACAAAACAACCTTTGGTTGATCGATATTATCATTTGGTTGACTGATCCTCTGAGGATGGTGAAACTGACAAGCGTATAAACAGTAAATTTTTAAGCTAATAAATTTAAATTCAGAAGCAACATTTAACAAATGTATAAACAATAAAAAAAGTTTGAAAAATCATAAACAACATTTATCTAGTTTTTCAGAATCCAAATAGTTTTTGTCTTGTAAACATAATTATTTTTATAACTATTTGAAAAAATATTTAGTAGATCATAACAGAAATAAAAAAAATATCCATGATAACCACAATATGTGCAAAACAATTGAGTATATGCATTCCTATGCTCAATTTTATATCTTAGATCTTTGTACATACTTTGTTGAAAGTTCTGTCTATAATGCATGAAGGTCTTTTTATCATTAAATCGATGTTAGGGGAATTTTCTAGGTTTTGAGGTTTCTTTAAAAGTATGATGCTTGGGTTACGATCTATAATGTGCATTCTGAGCTTTCCTAAGAGTATATTCATATTTTAAGTTCTTTGCTTTTACAAACAGGCTCTTACTAGCAGATGCCTCTTTTTCATTATTATATCCTAAACCATGTTTATCATTTCCAAATTTTTGAACACTTAATAGATTATCTGGTTTTTCTTTTTCCTTGTTAAATTTTTCTTGTGATTTTTTAAGGGACTTAATTTCTTTCTTTAGAGACCTATTTTCATTTACTAATTCATCATTATCTTTATTAATTAGAGTCACATCTTTTCTAAGATCACTATTTTCTGATTTACATGCATCTAATGCCTCTAAGGCTTTCTTATGCTTATCATGCAATTCTTTGTTCTTTTTATTTAATTCTTCTATATGTTCTATCACTTCATCACATGTATTATTCATCTTCACTAAGAGAGGATCATACCTCGTTCTGTGGCATAAACCACATGTTGGCAACTTCTTTCTCTTTAGAATCACTTGATTGGGACCATGAGGCTCTTAATACTTTCTTTTTCTTAAAGTCCTTCTTTTCTTTCCACCACTTTTCTTTCTTCTCAACTTTTTCTTCTTCTTTTTGGAGGTGGGGACATTGCGATCTCAAGTGTCCCTTTTCACCACACTTAAAACACGTTGTGTTAAATAATTTAAACTTTGAATAAGATTTACCTTTTTGGCAAATTAAGGCATTTCGCATGAATTCGTTAACCTTCTTTTAATGAGTGTGAGATCCTCGTTCTCATTCCCAACCAATAATTCTTCATTGTCACTTTCCTCATTTTTGTTTAATTTGAACGTCACATTTTTCTTCCTTGGCGCTCTTGTTCCTCTTGAATATTTTTTATCCTTATTTCGTATGTTAAAAGTGATCCAATGAGCTCGTCGAGAGGGAGTATGTTGAGGTCCTTTACTTCGTGTATTGCCGTCACCTTTGTCTCCCATGTCTTTGGTAAGGACATTAGAATTTTCCTACATAAATCAATACTAGAGTAGGTCATATCTAGACTTTTTAACATACTAATAATATTGTTAAAATGAGTATACCTCAAAGAAAAATTCTCATCATACATCATACATCATACAAAAAACTTCATAATCATGAGTAAGCATACCTATTTTGGTCTCCTTGACTTAATTCATACCTTCATGAGTAATCTCAAGAGTATGCCAAATGTCATATACAGTTTCACATATAGCATTCTATTATATTCTTCTATGCTTAAGGCACAATATAGACTATGCAAATGTTTATTATTCAAAGATATTGACCTTCTTTCATCTAGGTTCCACTCATTTTCTTTCTTTAAAACTAAATCGCTTCCTACGAGTTTGGTAGGCATTATATAAGGTTGAGTCACCATTACCCACAAGCATATATTCTCTCCCATAAGATATAATTTCATCCTTTTATTCCAATACATGGAATTATTCCCATCAAAGTAACGTGTTCTATGTGGATTATGGCCATCTAGATTATGTTAAGAACCTACAGTATTCATGAAGTGTGCCATTTTGTCTTTCCGTACTAATTCGTTAGAATT
>JAOXYD010034006.1:0-14015 GCA_028565735.1 Pinacopodium congolense | reverse complement strand
GTAGCATATTCTTAAGTTAGAATAAGGCCTGTTTGGTTATAAAGTTAGTATAAGCTCAATCTAGAATAAGAGTTATTCCGATTTACCTAGTACTTACATCCTATAAACTTCCTCGTGGGATCGATACTCGGAGTCTTAAATATACTCCACTTTATTAATTAATTCGACCGGTACACTTGTCGAATGTTGGTCTTAAATTAAATTGTTAAATTGTGCAAAAAAGATAGATTAATTTGAGATAATTTTGTATGTAGCCAACCCCAATCAGGAATCCTTACAATATTATATTGTCATTAAACTAAGGATGAGGATGAGAAGTTAGGTGTTGGACCTAACCTTAGTTTGAAAATTCCCTAACGTTAAGGTCCAGCTAAAAGACCTTAAAAAAGCGCTTGTTGGGAGGCAACCCAATCATAGAAGTAGGATTTCATATGCTTTCAATAAAATAGTATGCTTTTTGCATGCTTCTAGTGTGTTTTCTTTTAGCGTATTTTGGTTTAAGTTTTATGTGTTTTCTTTTGTTTCTGGTACTTTGATATTTTATCCTTGATTTTCATATAGTTGCAATTCACACCAACGGAGAGCTTTCATCACGAGAGCTTTCACGACCATATCTTTATCCAGGTATATTCATTTCCTTTCTCTTGAATTTTATGCTTATTTGTTGATTTATGAACATTAGGGACAATGTTTAATTCAAGTGTGGGGGAAAGAAATGTTAGTTAAGCACACTTGAGTATTTATTGTCTGATAGTATATTAATTTATTGATTTTCTTTTACTAGTCTATAATTTGTGGAAACGTTTTTTGATGTTGATGCTTATGATTATTCATGTTTTCTTTTGAATTTAATTATTTTGACAATTATAAATGTTATATGATTAATTTTGACTATTAATGACTTTAACTCATTTATAAAAGGTGTTTGAAGCCTAAGAAAGTGAGAGAAAGTTCATAACAATTCAGATATGATCTCCTCTTGTCTGTTGACTCTCCTATGTTTTTCACCTCTTATAGAGCTCAAGCACCTCTCACATGGTCTTTACCGGACAAAGGAATTAATGGAAGACATGCCTCAACCACAAATTTTGAGATTTGGTGGAGATATGTCTTACTGCTAGCTATACGACTGGTTGAATCAAAGGTATACGGTGAGCTGGAGACTATTGTATAACTCACTGTTGTATAACTCTTGGAGTATAGCACCTATAGACCCATGTATAACTCCTAGAAAGTGGCCTTTTTAATTCCTTTTTGCATACTAGAAAGTGGCCTTTTTAATTCCTTTTTGCATAATTCTTCAATTAATCTCCAAATCCTGCAAAATACACAATTCCACACATTAATTAATCCCATAAACATGAAATTATGGGTCAAAACATATCAAATATCCATTAAAAACACAATAAGTTTGACCTCATAAATTCCCCCACAGTTAAGTATTTACTTGTCCTTAAGCAAATAAGTCACTTAATTTTCTCAAAATAGTATATAATCATAGGAAAATTAATCTAAGATCAACAATATTATCATTGAACATTTTTTATCAATCCTTTAAAAATAATAACTCAGTGAATGTCATATAATTAATTAATTATATCAAATCGCAAGTGTACTTAAATAATTTCATTATTTTTCAATCTTCAACTTGAACCATGAAAATCAATTCCACTTGTAAAAAGCAAATATGATGAGTGTAATGTATCAACTTTCTAAATACTTCCATATCCTTTATTTATTTTAGGCCATAATTTAATTAATTAAATATGTGAACAACTTGGTTGAAAAGTCTCTCAATATTTTTACATGAAGGTGAGCATTTGGTCATAAACAACTATCGGTTACTTAATTAAGTCACATATTGAATTGGTTACTAGTACCATTCTTTAACTTCAACCTTATAATATATATATATATTTAAGACCTTTTTTAATAAGATTAAAAGTCGACAAAGTGAATTTTGCTCACTTATTTAATTAAAAAATTAATTGATTAATTAATTTTTAAAAATTTTTATGTCAATTCTGGTTCTTTTTCATTTTTTTAATGATAAAAGTATCTTAAAAGAAGACATAAAATTACTTAGTAAGTTGTATTTTATATATGGAATATCATTTTGATCATTAAGTATTCGTTATCTAAATTATGAAATGAGTTAAAAGCATTTAATTGTTAATAGTAAAAATTAATCATATAAAAAATCAAATTGTGAAAATAATTAAATTCACAAGAAAAATGGACAATAATAAGCATCAAAATTGAAAAAAATTTCCAAAAATTACAGACTATTAAGAGAAAATTGATAACATGAGATCCTAAAAGATAACTAAAAGCTCAAGTTTGATAAATTAATAAACCCCTCCCCCATATTTAAAAGAAACACTGTCCTCACTATTTATAACAATAATAAAACATAAAGATAAGATGGATAAAAGAGAAGATTGCACCAGTTTGATCCAATTGAAGCAAATTGATCTACTGGGGTCCATAGTGAAAAAATTATGGGAATTGAAATGGGATAATCAATCAAAGCACAAAATGAAATAGAGATAAAAATAATGCTCCAACATCATAAATATGTGATCATCAATGTACATCTAATGAGCTAAAATACATCCAAAAGTAATAAGTAATATTTGAAAAGGAATAAAAAGACAACCTAAACTACAAAACACAAATATTGAAAAGAAATAACATTTGAGAACAATGTAAGAACAATCTAAAACAACGAAAGATCACGACTTTCTCAAGCTCAAGATCTTCGACACTCCTTAAGACAGTCTAAATAGGAATCCATGCCATTGAGACGAAGAGCCATACAATCTAAATGCTCACAGACCTCACTATGAAACTTTGAAATTTGAGAAGAAATACGAGACTCCATCTTCAATATGATGGTCATAAGATTAGTCTATAGAATGTCCATAGGAGGTGGAGCCTCAACAATAGGTAAATGTAGGCTAGATGAATGAACACTCAGAGTGGCTTCAAACAAAG
Organism: Pinacopodium congolense; assembly: GCA_028565735.1. NCBI lineage: Eukaryota > Viridiplantae > Streptophyta > Magnoliopsida > Malpighiales > Erythroxylaceae > Pinacopodium > Pinacopodium congolense. The sequence continues at coordinate 11,018 of JAOXYD010034006.1, read as the reverse complement.
CCTCACCCATCTCCTCCTTAGGTACTACTGGAGGTGCAATATGAACATTTGGCACATTAGGTATCTCTCACTTACGTAATCCGCACCTCTCACCTCCTACTCGAGTAAACTTCCACAAATTAAGTATGAGGACATTGATTTGTGTATAATGTATCTTATCCATAGAAACCTTGGAATCAATTTTGACTCATGCTACTAAGATAATTCCATGCAAAAGACATAGAAATATGAAGCTTTTGCGTGGTTTTTACATCTTCACCACCTCCTGTATGAATGTGATGATAAAAGGCAGCAAGTGGTAGTCATTCAATATACTTGCTCTTTGTACTACATTTACACTTAAGATGGCTACAATTATTCACTCCTGTATTGCTAAAGATGTAGTAGAAAATGCTCGAGAGGATTTTTTAATTAAACCTAGGGCAGTAATAGTAGTGGCAAAGGAAATTTTGAGATATGATGAAACAAAATCTCTGTGGATTGAATCTTATGCCTTAGTGTACTTATCCTATTCATTTAACACATTGAAAAGTTTAGAAAGAAAACACGAGTCAAATGAATTGAGATACCTCGCACAAAACTGAGGATTTCATTTGTATTTGCTTCATCTTTTTCCTCCATATTTTTGAAGAATTTGTGAATCAAGTTCAAATAATAGCGCACCTTTAAAAGAGATAACTGCCTCCCAACGCAATGCTTGGAAGGCACTTAAAACATCAAATTGTGACTCCAAGTTTAGATGAATAGATCACTTGATAATAAATTTGTTGGTATGATGGAAGTCGAACTAGTCCACATTTTCTCTTTTTAAGAATCAAGCAACATAAAAAATGAGTCTTGTTCTCGAATACTATCCAAAAGTTTTCCTTGGCACCATTTTATTGAAAATTGTTCAATTGTTCCAGTGGATTTTAGGAGAATATTCCATTCATAAAAAAAATTCTTGAGATTTTAATGAAGGATTTAGGTTGCAAAATTGTTACCATTACAAAGCTTACAAAATTTGTAACACAATGATACAAAAATCTAAACAAATGGAAGCCTAAAACTCAAGAAAAATAAATAATACCTTTGTAGATAAATAGTGAAACTAGAGCTTTTTAGACACTTTTTGGGAGATTTTAGTGCGTTTTTGAATAATTTGAAGGCTTAAACTTACAGAGGATGACAAATGTTACAAAATGATACCAAGAACACCTAATTTGGTGGAACAATGAGTGAGATATTGAGGTTTTAATCGAAAGAGGCGAAAATGGTGAGTAGTAGTTAAGGGTGGAAGAAGATCAAATAGTTCAAAGTTTTGCCAAAATGCCAACATATTTGTGTTCTAGGGAGCAATATGGTTGGTTGAGCCCATCGTATTGGGTCGCCGTATTGCTCTTTGACAAGTTGTTGCATTTGTTAGACGACTTAAAAAGTTTTTACCGATTTTATTTTTAAAACCATCGAAATTTAGGCAAGTGCACCTATTGCAAAATTAATAAAGTGGCGTAAAAATAAGACTTTTAATGTCGATCCCACAAAAAAAAATGCTTACTTACTAGGTTAATTAGATTACAATTTTTTAGAACAATCCAAATAGATTGATTAGAACCTTAAAATTGCTAAACTAGTCTAACTTGGCCTAAAGACTGTAAAATTAATTTTTAATTGTTTTAAAATTACTATATGTGTAAATTAGATAAGGATTAGGTGATTGATGATTTAATTGAGTTTTAATTTAAGGGATGTTTAGAGTTCCTTCACAAAATCAAAACAAAGCTATGGTTAAGACTTTGTTTTATCTCCATTTAACTTAGTTTAAAGTTTGGTTATAGTTTAAATATAGTCACTATGCTTTAATTTCAAAAAGGTTACTTATGAATTTATAAACTCAAAACTCTAACTTTCGTAAAAAACCTATGTTTGGTCATTCATTGATTAATTTTTTTTTCTTATTGATATTTTTAACAAATTAAAACGATTTCTCAAGTTTAACTTTTCTTAAATTCTAATCCTAGGTGGCCAACCCAAAATAAAATCTTTTAAACATTAAATAAACAAAACTAAAACCTATAACATGTCTTTAAGCTCTCTTAAATCATACAAACACCATTCCTTAGCAATAAAAATGATTTAGCCACACACTGTGATCAAAACTTACAAGATATACACTTTAAGCAACATGCCTTGATAGATCCAAAAATATGATCTATAAAACAAAGTTTATAGGTTACAAAAATATCCAAGGAAGACTCTTGGACATGTCTTGAACTACCAACTTGATTTTAGAATCCAACAGAGATTTAATCCATGAAGATGTTGCAAAAAAAATCAAGAAATAATCAAAGATAAAAGCATAAGAACACAACTTTGATTAATCCAAAAATATAAGCAAATACATAAGTATTTTGAGTTAGAAACCCCCTGAATTTGATTTACAAACTTAGAAATATGTCTTAGCAACAAGCTTGAATTATCAGAAAATCAAAAAATAACACTGAATTCGAATAGAACGTGTTTGAAGCCTATAGACTAAGGAAGAGAGAAGGAGGTGCTTCTCTCTCAAAACTCTAGATTTCAATCTCACTATCTGATCAGACTCTTGTTATTTTTCTTGTTTTCAAGTTTTCTAGACTCTTCACATGTGTTAGTAGACAATGGCATTAATTGGAGACATGCCACAACTGCAAAATTAGAGATTTGGAGCTCATATTGTTAAATAATGCATTAATGGTACGCTGGTTGGTGTATAATGGTAGGCTGTTGACCATCGTTAATGGTCAAATTTTGACTTCTTAACCTTGAGGCTAATCATCCTTAAATGAAACCCTATTCATCCTTAACCTTGGGCATGCAAACCTACATTAATGGTCTATATTTGAGTCAAGCTTTGATCCTTTTATATGATTTCTCCAATTTTGATCATCATCCTACAAATTAAACAAATTAACATATAAATTAACAAATTAAACACATAATTAAGGACATAGTTCATCAATTACTCAATCAAAATGCAATTAAATTGGCTCCTAACGCTAGTGGACCAATACACGGGTCTAATAGAGCTATACAGGGATTAAACCAAATCACTGTATTGTTGACTTCTTTTCTTATGAATTTCATCGCTAAATTTGCATTAAATTCTTCCTAAACCTTGTTCTAAGAAAATTAATTTTCATCAAATTACCCTAGAATGGACATTAAAAATAATAAAAACTAATTAAATCACACCAAAAATAAGGGAAATGCTAAAGAAATCACACTAATCCTAAATAAAACAATCTTAAAAAGGATTCAAACATTAAAATTAAATCCTACCATAAACAAATAAAGACACATAAAATTAACTACCAAACAAGGATAATACCTATTTCAATGAGGATAAAAAAATGAAAGAGTCTCAGCAAACTCTAATTAAACTGAGAATATATAACTTTGCTCCTGGCCCATTCACCTTTAAGTGACCATTGGTTACTTCAGTAGCATCAAATGGATAAACTTTGGTCACCTTATAAGGGCCTGTCCATCTTGATCTCTGGTTTCCTAGAAACAACTTTAGTCTTAAATTGTATATTAAGACTTTGTTACCAGCATTAATTTCCCTTTAAATGATATGCTTATCAAGTTATCATTTGACTCTCTCTTTAAACAATTTAGAGTTTTCATAAGCTTTAAGGAGAAACCTATCCAACTCATTCAATTGTAAAAGTCTTTATTCACTCAATTTTCTCGAGTCAAAATTTAGAAAATTGATGGCCCAATACACATGATTTTCTAACTCAATAGGTAAATGGCAAGCCTTTCCATATACTAACTTGTACGGAGACATTCATACGAGCAGCTTGAAAGCTATTCTATAAGCCCACAAAGCATCATCCAACTTTAGGTAGCAATTCTTTTTTTAAGATTTAGTAGTCTTTTATAAAATTCTCTTAACTTCTTAATTTGAAATCTCAACGTGACCAGTACTCTTGATGATAAGATGTAGCAACTTTATGGGTGACACGATATTTAGTCAAAAGGGAACCAAATTGTTTATTGTAAAGGTTTGTTCTCCCATCACTTATAATTTCTCTCGGTGTCCCGAATCATGTAAAAATGTTCTTCTTCAGGAAATGAACTACATCTCTTGCATTATTAGTTAGAAGTGCAACTACTTCAATGCATTTAATCATATAATCCACAACTACTAAGTTGTATTGGATAAACTATGATGTAAGGAAAGGTTCCCTAAAGTCGATACCCAAACATCGAAAAATTCACATAAAAAATGTAATTTAGTGGGATTTTATGTCTTCTAGGGTCATTTCCAACCATTTGGAAATTATCACAAGATTTAACACATCGAAATGCATCCTTAAATAAGGAAGGACAGTAGAAACCGTCCTCCAACAACTTATGTGCAGTTTTAGTAGGTCTAAAGTGTCCTCTAGTCTCACAAGAATGATAATGAATTAAAATGGAGGGAACTTCCTTTTTAGACACACATCTTCTAATGATTCCATCAATATAGATCTTGTATAGAAAAGGGTCATCCCATAGATATCTCTTTGTCTCTGAAAAGAACTTCTTTTGTTGATATGAAAATTGAGGAGGTAAAACATTACCAACCAAGTAATTAACAATATCCACATACCATGGAAAAGTAACCATGACTACCAAATAGTCTTAAGGAAAGACATCCTTGATGTCTTGGTCTTCTTCATTTTCTATTAGAACTTCATCCAAATGAGATGAACAATCTACCACAAAATTTCCTTTTCCTTTTTTATCTTTGATTTCAATGTTGAACTCCTGTAAAATAAGAACCCATCAAATCAATCATAGCTTAGCATCTAGTTTATTCATTCGGTACTTCAGAATAGAATGGTCTGTATAAACTCTAACCTTTGAAAGCACTAAATAGAACCAAAATTTGTAAACACAAACACCACAATTAGCATCTCCTTCTTAGTGGTGGTTGATAGGTGTCAAATTGATTGTGTTTTTAATGTATATTTATTATGTTTTGACCACTAATTTAATGTTTATATGTTCAATTAATGCTTGGAAGTGTTTAATTTGGAGGAATTATAGATTAATTGAAGATTGGACCAAAAAAGAACAAAATTTGTCACTAAGATGCAATAAAAACAACAAAAAGGAAAAAAAAAACAATAAACTAGTAATAACAACAAAGAAATGGGCTAAAGGTGTTGTTGGGATTCCAGGATAATTATTGGTCCTTCAATTTATAAAGAAGGTACTCTAACTAAGGTGCGAGCCTATAGGTTTGAACAAACTCTCAAACCCTTAGTTCATATAACTTAAGTAAATAAAACAAGTTTTAGAAATGCTCCTATTTTCACTATAACCTAGAACAAGCTCTCTAGATTTAATAGTGAAGACAAATTAGGTACTAATGAATGACTAACCTAGGCCACTAACTCACAAGCTCAGGAATTGTAACCTAAAGGTATTGGACCCTAAACTAGTTAGTTAAGTATGATAACAAATCCAACTAGCTTATTCCTACTTTTTGGAAATTACTAAGGAAAATTACGTATCACATGCTCAATCCTAGTGTTTAAATTAGGAATTACCTAGAGGGTGATCAAGCCTAAAGATAATTCCTAACTCATGACATTTAACCAAAGCCCCAAGCTAACCTAAGTTTAAAAACACTAAATCAATTCAAAGAAAACTCCAGTCTCATAATTAATCATCCTTTCATCCCTCCTATACCTTAAAACCCCTAAACATCTAGTCACACATATTTAAATTATCCAAAACAAAGATTAAACAAACATAAACCATATTTATTTAAATAAAATCAAGACTGAAAAATTTAAAGCACCAAAGGAAAAACGCAATTTAAAACTTAATATAACACAACCAAAAATTACTTAAGATATTAATAAATTAACTAAAACTTAATTCAACAAAACTAAAATTAAGATTCTAAAAAAATTCAGGATATATAAATTGAACAAAAAATGACATTAAATGATTGAAATCATAAGAACATGCACAAATCCTAATTATCAAGCATAAATTAACAAAAGACATCAAGAATAAATGAAAACCCATGAGATAAAACTTCACAAAACTTGATAAAGAGAAAACTGCTATTATAAAAATCAAAGATTATTAAATAAGAAAGCATTACATTAATGACCTGAATATTTAAGCATTTAGATGAAAAAGCAATTGAAAATTAAAAAAAATTTCTAAAGTTAGGGAAAGAAACAAGTAAACGAAAGAACTACTGCAAAACCAAAATGAAAACTAAGGAAAATGGTCAAAGAAACATATTAAAGATGTCTTCCTAAGAAGAGCACCACCCCGCTTTACCATCACTTCTAAGAAAACTATAATCTTTATAAGCTGTCAACTCCTCTCTTTAAAATTTTTATTGCTAACTTCCCCTTGAGAGCAACTCTACTCACGTATATACATGTTATCGTCACTCACAAGAAAGCTCCCATATATGTATGTGCCATCACTCCTCTCCAAAACTCCAAGCTTGTAAAGCTTTTATCGATACTTATATAAGCTTTTGCCACCTTTTAAGAAAGGAAGAACAGAAAGCTTTTTAATTTTTTTTATCTTATTCTTCCCAGGTTTTTGTGCCAAAATAACCAAGATTCTTTTTCCCTTCATTTATTACATTTTTTGTCCTCCAAGAAAGTTTGTAAGATTGTTTTTGGCTTAAAGAAAGTGGGACACATGTCTCCATGCAAAGGAAGCTCATGAATTTTTAATTCTTTTGTCTTTAACGCCTCTCTCCATGCTTTTTCATTCACTTAAAAACCTCCCTTCTTTTGGTTTTGATTTCTTTAATCCTGAAAAGCTTTTTATGCTTTAAATGCATCACTACATTGAAAGCTTATTTGTTGCCAGTTTTGCTCCTCATTTTACAAAGTTTTCTTTCGCTTCTTTTTTTTTTTGGATTTTTTCCATAATTGAAGTAAAAATGATTTCCAAACTTCTTTCTTTTGGTTTGTATTTGCATTTCACTATTAAATCTGCATGAAAATCCAAAAAGAACACAAATTAAGCACTTAAACACAAAAATAGGATTGAAATGACATTAAAATGCATATGAAAAATCAACATATTTCAATCCTATTGAAGACCCCCACACTTGAACCATTGCTTATCCTTAAGCATGATTTAAATATTCTACTCAAGAAATCTCATTCCAAAGTCAAGAGGAAATTGAGTACAAATAAAAAAAATTCCTACCTTTAATCTAGTTCACAAATCTCAACTCTATCATGACAAAAACTTAGTCAATCACATGCAACCACACAAAGTTAGTAAGAAGCAATTTGATATGCATAATGCCAAATATCTAAGCCATTTTGCATAAGTCATTGCATGAATATGGTCAAATATGTTCAAATTACACAAAATCACAATTGAAAATGACATAATTTGAGTTTTGAGCAATGGCTATTTGAAAGGTTATGTAACTTTTTAACGTGAAGGTGAACTTCTTATTATGAACACCCCTTGGTTACCATTTTATTGTGAACACCGCCAATTACTAGGTTAGATCACTATTTCAATTGGTTGCTAGCACCACTTATAAGTTCAACCTTACATTGGATTAAAGCCAGTGAAGTAGAGATTGACCAATACACAACAAGACAAAAGCAATGATACTATTTATTCAACAACAAAAATAAAGACGTTTTTTTGGTCAACAACGCAAAAACAAAGTTGGTTTTCTCTTTTATTCTTTTTCTTTTTCCTTGTTTTTCTTTTTCTATTTTTTAGTTTTCCTTTTCCTTTTATATTCTTTTTATCTTATCTTTTTTTTCAAAAATTTATTTCAAACCTCCCATTCGACATTCATATGATAAACTATACAAAATGTACTTGAATGTCAAAATCATACAAATGGGTCATTAACAAAAGCAAGCACTTAAGAGAAAAAGAAAAAAAACAAAAACTTAAGGGTTAGAAATCATTACAGAATCAATATTTTTTTACCAAATTAAAATAATCAATTGTCTTCAAATACCACAATTAACTATCAACTAAAGATCATGATCATTTGAAGCTAACATATTCAATTAATAACCATCGGACTCATCACAATTCAAGTGTAGAAAAATTTTAAATTGCCCTAGCCCTACACTTAAATGAGACATTATCCCCCAATGTCCTAAAAATAAAGAAAACATATGTATAAGAGGGTGGGAAGATAAGTACTCCCATGAATAAAAAAGGCCAAATCAACCTTTAGAACGAAGATTGCAACTTCCTTTTGAAGAAGAATGCAGCTCAGCTTCCACCTACGACCAAAACACAAAAAAAAGGTAAACAAATCAAACGAACCAAAAGATATTTACAAGAGAGAAAAAACCAAAAATAAAATGATACAAATGAGGTGCCTCCCATCAAGCACTTAATTAAGAACAAGAAGCATGTTCAAACTCAGGGATGAGCCTGGAGAAACGAACTTTGAATTAGGCTCACAATTAGCTAGATTTCGTATGCCATTAGAGATGTGGAACTGCATTTCTTCACCATCATACTCCAAGGTCCTATCCCCTTTATCAATATCTCCTTTCTCCGAGGATGACCTCTTTATGTGATTAAGCAATGATTGTGGAGGCACTGTATCTTGCTAGTCACCCTCTCAATTTGGCTTGCTTATGCAAAACTCCTCTAAGCAATTGATTGGATCCAACTCCTCTCTCTACTGATCCTCCTGCTACTCTTGCTTACTCTTCTTCTGTTCTTCTTCTTCCGTATTTAACTTAATAAGAAAAGGAATAGAAATGTGGTTAGTAATACTTAAAGAAGTCCTACTTACTTGATGAGGTATTTCATTCTCCTTCTTTTCCAAAAATATCTCCTTTTCCTCAGTGGGTTCCTCTTGCTCTTCTTATTCCCCACCCTCTGATGAAATCAGACATGTCATCTCTCCATGATCTTCCTCTGATTGGTTAGAAATGTTTAAAGATACTTGATCTTATAAGCTCGCAATCACCGCTGCCAATTAGCTTACTTGGTCTTCCAAGTCCTTCAAGTCACTCCTCGCTTCCTATTTTAAGTGGAGAGTTCATGTAGTCAAGCTCTTTATGATCTCTTCCAATGGCATCCCATTAGCTTATGGTGGTAATGTTAGAGGTGCAGTCATGGACTGACACTGCGACATAATTTGATAACATGGTGGTAGAGAACTAAATCCTTGTTGGTGGTTTTCATATGAAAATTAAGGATGATCCTCCTACTCCAATTGGTAATGCCAAGTGTAAGGATCATACCATTATTTTTGGCACTCTTGGAAACCGTCAATTCCATAAAACTATTGCCCAGCCTACAAGGAAGGCATATATCAATAGAATGTCTAGAAAATGAAAAAAAATCACATACCTTAGTCTTTATGGCATGTATCAGAACCTGAGAAACTAAGGGTGTGAGATCTGTTACCTGTTGTTCCGACCTTAAGAGAGTAACAACCTCAGAATCATCAATATAAGAATTATTACAAGAAAGATCAAAATAAAAAGAATGTTGAAAAATAAATCATTACTTGAAAAGTTATGAAACATAAACAAATAGAATACAAAGGTGACAAAGGATTAGCATGAACAAAAATGAAAACAATAAATAACATATGCTAGGTCCTTGACATTGGTGCCAAAAATTTGATAAGTCATCTCAAAGCATAAATATTAAACCTAAGTAGACCTAAGTAAACTTAATTTTATAGTAGGGTAAGCTAGGGTTGAATCCATAGGGAGTTAGGGAATACTAATATTTCTAATGATATAACAAAAAACAAAAAAAAACCCTAAACTTAAAAAGAACTAGCATAACTAAGATGAAATAAAAACAAGAAAAAGGAAAAACATAAAGCAAAACTCAATAAACTAATAACAATAACAAAGAATTGGGTCAAAGGTATTGTCGGGATTCTAGGATAACTATTGATCCTTTAATTTAGATAAAAGGTGCTCTAACTAAAGTTCTAGTCTATAGGTTTGAATAAGCTCTCAAATGCTCAGTTCCTCTAATTTAGTGAAATCTAACAAGCTCTAGAAATGCCCTTATATTCCCTATAACCTAGAAAAGTCTCTCTAGATTTAATAGTGAAGACACATTAGGTACTAAAGAATGAATAACTTAGGCAACTAATTCACAAACTCGACAAAACATAACCTAAAGGTATGAGACCCTAGACTAGTTACTTAAGTATGCTAACAAATCCAACTAGACTATTGCTACTTTTTGGAAATCACTAAGGACAATTACGTATCATACGCTCACTCATAGCGTTTAAATTAGGAAATGGCCTAAAGGTTGATCAAGCCTAAAGATAATACCTAATTTATGACATTTAACCAAAGCTCCAAGCCAACCTAAGCTTAAAAACACCAAATCAATTTAAAGAAAACTCCATTATCACAATTAATCATCTTTTCATCCCTCCTATAACTTCAAGCCCCTAAATAACTAGTCACACATATTTAAATTAATAAAAATAAAGATTAAACAAACACAAACCATATTTATTTAAATAAATTTAAGACTGAAAAATTTAAAGCACCAAAGGAAAAACACAATTGAACACTTAATCTAACATAAACATAAATTACTTAAGCTATTAATTAATTAACTAAAACTTAATTCAACAGAACTCAAATTAACATTCTAAAAAAAAATGTCAGCATATATAAATTGAACAAATAATGACATTAAATGATTGAAATCATAAGAACATGCACAAATCCTAATTATCAAGCATAAATTCACCAAAGACATCAAAAATAAATGAAAACTCATGATATAAAGCTTCACATAACATAATACTTGATAAAGACAAAGCTAATAACATAAAAAACAAAGGTTATTACATAAGAAAGCATTACAGCAATGAGCTACATATTTATGCATTCGGATGGACAAGCAATTAAAAATAAAAACAAATAAAAAAAGAAAAATTGCAAAATGAAAATGAAAACTAAGGAAAATGGACAAAGAAACATGTTGAAGTCAACTTCCTAAGGAGAGCATCACCCCTCTTTGCTATCATT
>JAOXYD010033995.1:0-14015 GCA_028565735.1 Pinacopodium congolense | reverse complement strand
AAATGAAGTAATACTGACCTCAGGAGGTGTAGCATCCTCCATATCATCTAAGCACATGTCCATTTCCTCAACGGTCTTCTCTTGCTCTTGCTGTTCTCCACCCTCTGGTAAATGATCACATACCACCTCACCATGGTCTTCCTCTGGTTGGCTAAGTGTGATGGAAGATGCTTCGTCTTCTAAACTTGCAATCCCTTCAGCCAATTGGCTTACTTGATCTTTCAAGTCCTTCAAGCTACTCCTCATTTCCTGTTGGAAGTGAAGAGTGCTCGTAGGCAAACTTTCTACGATTTCCTCCAATGACATCCCATCAGCTTGTGAACGTGATGTTAGAGTAGAAGTTATAGGTGAAGCATGTGCATGATTTTGATAGCATCGTGGTAGAGAATTGAATTCATGTTGGTGGCTTCCATTCGAAAAATAAGGTTGATCCTCCCACTTTGAATGGTAACTTGGAGTGCAAGGATCATACCAGTCTTGTTAGAACTCTTCGAAACCACCAAATCCATAAAACTAACACTTATCCTGCAAGGAAGGACATATGTCACTAGAATGGCTTGAATATGAACAAAAATCACATACCTTAGTTTGGATGATATCTATAGCAACTTGAGCAATTAAAGGTGCGTGTTTTGTTACTTGTTGTTCCAAACTTGAGAGAGCAGCAACCTCAAAATCATCATCGATATATGCAAGAAGGATCAGAATAAAAAGAATGTTGAAAATAAGTCATTACTTGAAAAAGTTATAAAACAGAAACAAATAGAGATAAATGATGGTAGATGAATAACTAAAACAAAAATGAAGACAACATTAGAAATAACAATTAACACAAGAGCTAACTCCCCGAAAATGGCACCAAAAATTTGGTGAGCTCGTCATAAGCTATTAAATAACAAAAATACCTAACTAACCTAACTAAGTAGCTAGGGCAAGTCAGGGTCGATCCCACAGAGAGTTACAGTGAATTGTTATCTCTACTGTTGCCAAAAAGAAAACAAAACCCTTTAAAGCAAAGACATCAAAACTAAATACTACAGATAATTGACAAAAAATAGAAAAAAAACAAAAAAGAAACAGAAAAGAAAGACAAAAGCTGGGTGGAAGATATATTAGGAATTATAGACTTATAATCGATCATCGAAATATATAATTAGCGATTATGTTTAAGATGCTAGCCTATAGGTTCAAACAAGCTCTTAAACCCTCCGTTCCGCCATTTGTTAGATAGGTCCTATACGATAGAAAATCTATCTCTAATCACGAGGTAACCTAGAATAAGCTCTCTAGATTTTATGATGAGATAGCATTAACAATTAGAGAACGACTAGTCTAAGGTACAATCTCACAAGCTCGGACAGTCTAACTTAGAGAATTAGAATTCTAGGCTAAGTTGATTAAGTTCACTAACAAATTCAATTAGCTTATTGTTACCTATAGAAATCACTAGGATTATTCCGTATCATAACATTGTTAACAATAGAATTAGAAATTAAACCTAAGATGGTCAATCTTAAGAATTAATCTTTAATTCATGTAATTTATGTGAAATCCTAATTCAATCTTTACCTAAATCACAATATTAAATCAATTCCTAATCAATTCTCACAATTATTAAGCTAAAATCCCATTAATATCCTCCAACCCAAAATTAAACTCGGTAAATATAATTAAATTAAGAAAAACAAAAATTAAATAAAAACAAAAGCTGAAAAAATAAGAACAATAAAGGAAGAACACAAATTGATTTTTAAATTAACGCAAACACACATTACTTAAACTAGTATTTAATTAACTAAAACTTAATTAATCAAAACTTAAACTAACTTTGTAAATAAAAATTTCAGAATTAAAATTAAACACAAAATAAATTTTAAATGAACTAAAACCTAAGAACATGCATAGAAACTAACTACTACACATAGATGAACCAAATACTATGTAAATAATGGAAACTATATGAAATAAAACCTTAAACAATTCAATACTTAATTAAAAATAAATCTGGAATTATTATTCATATTTGAAAGTAAACATTGTTTAAAGATTAAATAAGGAAATTAAAACACAAAATCAAACTAACCAAATATCAATCAACTATTTAAAGAACAAGTGAATCGGAAATTGCAAAATAAATAACAAAGTAAACTAACGAATAAAACAAAAATCTTGTACAGTAAACTAAAGACCAAAGCAAAGGAAATTTGGAAATCAATTAATTGAAAGCAATCAATGCAACAACTCCTTTTTCTCTATACAGGTGCAGCGTCGTTGGTGGAGCAACACAAGCCTGTCTCCTAGTGAGCAGCGTTTCCCAAGCCAGCTCATAGCAACACATGCCCCACTTCTACCAAGGCGTAGCCAGCAAGTTGTAACCGAGGCTCTCCCCACGCGTTTGCACTCACCAAACGTCTGCACCTCCAGATAAAAAGATGCAACTGCCAGATGAAAAATGCACACCACCACTTGTCTCACGTGTCTAGCCTCTCTTCTTCTTAGGGACTGGTGAATAATTCAGAATTAATTCACCAGCCTTCAGCTTCTCACGTTATATCATCCCATGCGGTGATAATGCTCACCGTTTTGATTAATTCAAATGGTGAGCTTAAACAACTGATTTTTTCCTCTTTTTTTTCAAATTAATAAAATCTTTGGCTTTTACTCAAATTACTTTAAATTCTTCATGTTTTGTCCCAAAATTTGTGCTAAAGAAATAAATCTATCATTAAACATAATATAACACAAATTAACCATTTAAATAATAAAATAAGACTGAAATGATATTAAAAAGCATATGAAAAATTCATAAATTTCAATCTTATCACGATGCCTCTATACCCAACACCTACACCATTAGAGATGCCATCCTAGGAGAATGGAGATGTCCATAATGGAGGGTAGACATTAGAATATGACGAAGAAGCAATTCGTTTTCACCTCCCTGAAGCTTTAAAACATCATGCTAATTCTGAGCCTAGCTCAGGGGAAGCTACTTTAGGCTCATCTAGGAATTTGAACATGTTTCCTATTAGGCTAAACTATCCTTTTGGCATTGGATAATGTACAAAGCAAGGGTCAAGCTTATGATCTTAATTAAGAGCTTGTTGGGAAGTAACCTAACCTTTCTTTCAGTTTTTTTGTGTTTTTCTATTTGTTAGCTAATGTTTGAGTTGGTTTTGTCTAAGTTCTTTTCTTTTCTTTTATTTATATAGTTTTTTAGTTGTACTAAAGTGGGAGCTATGATCTCTCTCTCTTACTTACTTCATTGTTTTGCCTCATTAAGAGAGTTTTCTTATTCCATCATTTTTGTACCTTTTTGTTGTTTCAGGATATTAAGGACAATGCCCAATTTAGGTGTGGGGGTGAGGCAAGTTTAAATTTTTTTCGTACTTGAGTTATCATGAGTTTGATGTAATGATTTGAATGTGTTAGCTTTAAATAATTATAATCGTTACTTAACAATTATTTGTAGTACTTGAAGAAAACTAATGCTTTTAACTTAAAGAATTTTGCTCAACTCTTGAAATGATGCTAACTTTTTCTCTTTTCCTTTTCTTTCGAGAGCTTTACATTTGTTTGGTAACCCATTTGTATACTATTTAATGTTGAAGTCTATGTTGCATGCTTTGTCATATGAATATGAAATGACATGTTTAAAATAAAGTTTCAAAAAAAGAAAAGAAAAGAAAAGAAAGGAAAAGCATCTTCATTTTTGTGTTGATGAATAAAAAGCATCATCATTTTTTATGATGTTGAATAGATTGGGTAATTCTCACTCTGCGAGCCTCAATGCAATGTGAGGTTGAAGTTATAAGTAGTGCTAATAATCATTCGAGAAGGTGATCTATCCTAGTAACAGAGGGGGTTCACGACAAAATGTTTACCTTCACATCAAAATTTTAGACGACCCTCATAGATAAACATTACTCAAAACTCAAATTGTGTGTGATAACTAGTCTGTGTGATAACCTATGCTAAATTATTTAAATGTTGGATATTATGCATACTTGGTTAGTTTTTCACTAATTGTGAAATTTGTTAATTGGATTAAAGGCAATGACTGATTTCTATTGTACTCAATTAACTATTCACTCTTAATTCGGGATTTTTTGAGTGAAGTGTTTAAGTCATTTCTTGAGGAAAAGCAATAGTTTAGGATTATTTGAGTAAAGCAATTAAGTCATTTCCTAAGGACAAGCACTAGTTCAAGTATGGGGTTAGTTTATTTGGATGCATTTTATAGTATTTCTATATGTTTTTTAATGCCATTTCATCCCTATTTTGTTGTTTAAATACTTGATTTGTATTCCTTTTGAGTTTACTTATAGATTTGACCTTAGGACCCAAATACAATTTGAAATGGCCAAGTTTAGAGTTGAATTGGAGCACAATTGGAATTAGAAGAGATTTCGAACCAATTTAAGGACTTAGAGCATCCTTATGAAGTTTCACATCAAATTTGAAGGCTATATGACCCCCCATGAAAAGTGGACGAACAAAAGAATAAGACAAGCTCATTTGAGAATTGATTTCGATACATGTGACTTTGGTAATGCATTAGGGGCACTTTTAGAGCTCATATTGTTCTGAACTTTTTTGGGGTGTAAGAGCATTATATGAGGAGTCTACATGTCAAATTTCATGGCAATCAAATGAGTGTAGAAGGTGTTAGAGCATAAACTATAAAGTGGGCATAAGCTATCAAAATATAGGATTTAAACAATCTTAGTAAAATAACATCATCTTAGTCCCCGATAACCATCATTTAGCGTTCTCGAAACAAAACAAAAAAAAGGACAACTTTGACTTTTCAGTCTCCAAAGCACTTTAAACCTTAAATGAGACCTATATAAGTATAAGATGAGAGGATTTCAAACAATTTTGCTCCCTCTTTGGGCAAACTCCATTTACTTTAAGTTTGTCTTAGGTTTTAGTGTTGTTTCCATTGTCTTTTCTTTTCTTTTCATGTTCTATCCTAAGATTAATGTATTAGGTGTTAGATAATTTTTGTTATTTTTATTTCTCCATTTTTTAGCGATTTTCATTTATTTTCTTATCTATTTCCTTTGGGTTTTGTTAAATAGTTGTTAAATTTTGATTTGCTATTAATATATTGTGGTTTCCTTATTTTCTATCTTTGATTCTCTTTTTTTTTATGATTTCTACATTTTTACTTCTATTTTTTTTTAGCTTGGATAAAGCTTGGTTTTATGATTCCTACATTTTTGCTACTATTATTGGTTATTTTAGTATGTTAGCTTAGTTTTAATTGTTTTCGAAGTTATTTTATGGATTAATTGGTTATAATTATGAGAATTAAATGGGTCTTTAATGGACATTATGAATTATGCCAGGATTGAGTTGGAATTCTGAGTAAATTCCATGAATTACAAATTATTGATTGGATTGATCACCTTAGATTTAATTTTTAGTTTAATTGCTAGGATTTAGCTCTTTATCCCTAATTATCATTAGAGGAATCCATATGTGGCAACAAGTTAATTAAAATTTTCGGTAAACTTAGTAAATTAACCTAGGATTCCAATTCTTACTGCTACATGATCCAAGCTTGTGAGATCATGGACTTAGTTACTCATTCCTGAGTTCTTAATGCTATCGTGCCACTAAATCTAGAGATCTTTCTCTAGCTTACCACGTGCTTAGGGATAAGTTTTCTAACGTATAGGAATTATCTAAAAATGGAGGAACTTAGGACACAAAATTCTGTTTGTGTTTATAGGCTAACATCTTAGGTATAACACAATCTTTAGAATTTCGGTGCTTAATCGTAATCCATGAATCCAAATAATATCTTCAGTTCATATTTTCATATTTTTTATTTGTTTCTTATTTTGTTCACATAGCTTTGTTAATTTTCTTTTCAATTGTTTTAATTCTATCACTCTAAGGGTTCGTTTTTATTTTCTTTTTATTTTCACAACATTAGGAATAATTGAAAACCACAACTAGTTCTTTGTTGAATCAACCCTAACTTGCCCTATCATATAGTTAGTAGGTTGAAGGTGAAAGAGTGAAGATAGGAGAGAAAGGTAAACAAGTATTGGTAGAGGAAGGAAAGGAAGAAAAGAAAGAGAAAATGGCAAAAGAGAGAGAGCATACCAGAAGATGATAGAAGAGAGAGAGAGAGCTAAAGAGAAAAAGAAAGAGAAGGAAGTTGAGGGTCAAAGCTCTAATAAGCCACCTATATTGTTTGCTGATCCCAGTGTGCAACCTTACAAACCTAGGATTCCTTAGCTTAAAATTTAAAGAATACAAACCTCGACAAGCAATTCGATATTTTTTAAAAGATGTTTAATAAATTTCATATCAATATCCAATTTGCTTAGACCATTGCTCAAATGCCCTCCTATGCTAAATTTTTAAGGAAATTCTATCCAAAAAGAGAAGATTGGAGGAGTATGAGATTGTCAATCTCAATGAAGAGTGTTCTACTATCCTTTTAAAAAGGTTACTTCCAAAGCTCAAGGACCTTGGTAGTTTTGCCACTCCTTATATAATTAGTATCTTGCAGATAGATAGAGCTCTAATGAACTTTTAAGCTAAGATCAATTTAATGCCCTTTTCTATTTTAAAAAACTTGAGATTAGAAAATCCTAAACCAACTATAATTTCATTACTATTTATAAATAAATCAGGGACTTATCAAAGAGCAATCACTGAGGATGTACTTAATAAAGTTGATAAATTCATGTTTCTTGTTGATTCCCTTATTTTGGATATGGAAGAAGATAGATTAGTGTCCATCATTTTAGGAAGGTCATTCATGGCTACTACAAGGGCACTAATTGATGTATATAGAGGAAAGCTTCTTCTTAGACTTCAAGATGAAGAGATCGAGTTAAATGTGTTTAGAAAAATCAAGAATCCCCCTCCCTTAGATTCATACAACTTAATCAGTGTGAATTCCATTTACTACAATCCATTCAAGTATCTTTGTTCAGATCTTTTACAAAACGGCATTAATCCATTCATGTTCGTTAGAATTAAAGGAAGAGTAAGCCAAAGGAGTTTTATAAGAATTATAAGTGGGAAGGAAACCTTTAGTTGGATTCCATCTAAGCGGTATGAGCCTTTAGACAAATAAACTAAATCCCTCTCAAAGCCTTCAATTGGAGAGCCATCAATTATAGATCTTAAACCTTTACCTCACATTTAAAGTATACCTTTTTGTAAACTCCATCACAATTATTTGTGATTATTTCATCATAATTAACTAATACGGTGGAGGAGAGATTGATGAGACTGCTTCAAGAGTATCAATGTATAATAAGATGGACCTTTGTTAACATTACAGATTTAAGTGCTCCTTGCACTCATCGGATATTCATAGAAGGAAGCAAACCCTTAGTACAACCTTGATGCAAACTAAATCCAAATATGAAGTAAGTGGTAAGAAATGAAGTAGTAAAGCTCCTGGATGTTGGTATCATCTTTACTATCTTTGATTTCACATGGGTACTTTAGATGATATATAAGAAAGGAGGAACTAACGTGATAAAGAACGAGTAAGAAGAATTAATTGCCATAATGAATGCAACTAAATGAAGTATGTGTATTGATTATCTCAAGTTAAATGACGCCACAAGAAAGGATTACTTTTATTTACCCTTTATCGATCAAGCCATTGAAATACTAGTTGAGCATAGTTTCCATTATGCCTTAAATAGATACAACACGTACTTGCAAATTCCTGTTGCTTCTAAAGACCATGAAAATATGATTTTTATCTATCCTTATAGCACTTTCGTATATAAACACATGCTTTTTGGCTTATGTAATGCTCCTGCTACTTTTTAGTGAAATATTGTGGCTATTTTTACAGATATGACAGGGACTTACAATAAAGATTTTGTAGATGATTTTTAAGTCTTTGGCACATCATTCAATACATGTTTAGAAAATTTAAAGGGGGTATTAAGAAGACATAAGGAGACCAACTTGGTCTTAAATTGAAAAAAAAATGCCATTTCATAATGCAAGAGTGTATTGTTTTGGGTCACAAGATTTCAAGAAAGGAAATAGAGGTAGATCCAGTAAAAGTTAAAGTAATTGCTCAAATTACACCAACTAATTCCATTAGAGCATTTCAGAGTTTTCTAGGATACGCTGAATTATATAGGTAATTTATTAAGTACTTTTCTAAGATATCCAAGCCCCTTACTAAGTTGTCGACCAATGATGCAGTTTTTAAATTTAATGATAAATGTATGCGTTCTTTTTAGTCATTATAGGTTAAACTTACTAATGGACCTTTTCTAGGATCACTCAATTAGTCTCTTCTATTCGAGATGATGTGT
Source organism: Pinacopodium congolense (assembly GCA_028565735.1). Classification (NCBI taxonomy): domain Eukaryota; kingdom Viridiplantae; phylum Streptophyta; class Magnoliopsida; order Malpighiales; family Erythroxylaceae; genus Pinacopodium; species Pinacopodium congolense. The sequence continues at coordinate 5,697 of JAOXYD010033995.1, read as the reverse complement.
AAAGAAAGTGACTTTATAGTTGGTGCTACTCTTAAGTGAAGGCATGATAAATTCTTTCATCTGATTTATTATGCAAGTCGTATCTTGAATGATACCCATAGGAATTACACAACCACTAAGAAGGGGATGTTAGTTGTGTTGTTTGCATTCGATAAGTTTCAATCTTATTTAATACTTTCAAAGGTCATCCTATTTAATGCTTTCAAAGTTCATAGCCTATACGAACCATTCAACTCAAACATGCTTGATGAATAAACCAGGTGTCAGGTCACAATTAATTCAACGGGTTCTCCTTTTATAGGAGTTTAACATTGAAATCAGAGATAACAAAGGAAAATAAATTTCATGGAGGATCATTTATCTCGATTAAATGAAGTCATAATAGAGAAATAAGAAGAAAAAGACATTAAGGAGGTCTTTCCTAAAGAGAATTTTCTAACCATGCTTGCTTTACCTTCGTATGTGGATATCATAAATTATTTGGCTGGTAATATTCTACCTCCTGAATTTTCCTATTAGAAAAAGAAAAAGCTCTTTTAAAAGAGAAAGAGATATCTTTAGTATGACCCTTTTTTGTACAAGATCTGTGCTGATGAAATCATTATGAGATGTGTGCCCGAAAAGGAAGTGCCCTCCATTTTAAGTCATAGTCAATCTCTGGAGACAAAAGGACACTTTGCATCCACTTGGACTGCACACAAGGTGTTAGAGAATGGTTTCTCCTAGCCTACCTTGTTTAAGAATGCATTTAAAATTTTCAAATCTTATGACAATTTCCAAAAGGTTAAAAATATCTCTAGAAGGCATGAACTGCCATTAAATAACATTTTGGTATTTGAATTTTATGAGTAAATGGTTTGAAGCAATTGCGCTTCCAACTAATGTTGCAAGAGGAGTAGATCGATTTCTGAAAAAAAGATATACATGATTTTGGATACCAAGAGCAATAATAAGTAATTCGAGGATGCATTTTTTAAACAAACAATTTGATTCCCTCTTAACTAAATACGGTGTCACCCACAAGATCGCTACACATTATCATCCTTAGACAAGCGATCTAGTTGAGATTTTAAACTGAGAAATTAAGTGAATTCTAAAAGAGATCGTTAGCTCTTCGAGAAAAGATTGGTTAATAAAGTTAGATGATGCTTTGTGGGCTTATCAAACTGCTTTTAAGATGCCCATATGAATATGTCCATATAAATTGGTATACGAAAAGGTTTGTCATTTATTTGTTGAGTTGGAACATAGTGTGTATTGGGCCACCAATTTTCATAATTTTAGCTCGAAGACAATGGGTAAAGAAAGGTCTTTTCAATTGAACGAGTTAGATACATTTCCCCTTGATGCTTATGAATACTCTCAATTGTATAAAGAGCGAGTCAAAATATGACATGATAAGCTTATCATTCAAAAAGAGAAGGAAGTTAGTGATAAGGCCTTGGTTTACAATTCAAGATTGAAGTTGTTCCCTGGTAGGTTAAGATCGAGATGGTTAAGTCCTTATAAAGTGACCAAATGTTTTCCACATGGAGCAATCCAAGTAACCAATATTCACTCAAATTTTAATGTTAATGGGCAATGAGCTAAATTGTATGTTCCTAACTCGGTTAAGGAGTCTGTTAAGACTATTGCACTTTTTAATCCTCACTAAACTAGGACTTCTCCTCCTTAAATAGTTAAATTTTCCTACATTTGTTTTATTTTATGTGGTAGGACTTAATTTAAATGTTTGAAACTTTTTTAGTTGTTTTTTATTTTGATTTTTTGCATTTTCCTTAGTCTATCCCTTGTTTGTGGTGCTATTGATTTTATTTTTGAGTGTTTATAATTTTAATTATAGGACAATTTGATAAAAAAAATCCTCTAAATTTTGATAAAACTTGAATTAGGAAGAATTTTTATGAAATTTAAGGTTGAATTTTAATTTACAAAAAACGTCCAAAAAAACTATACGGTGGTCTGGTTTAACTCTCGCATAACTTTATTTAACTCACGTATTAGTCTGTTGGTTAGAGAGTAATACAGTGACCCAATATGGCAGGCTTCAACCTTTATATAACTCCCTAGAGACTGTTGTACGACTTTGTGGATAGTATAAAAATGATGTAGTTTCCCTATTTCTCTTCTTCTTCTTCCTCATTCACCGTCGTATAGCCAGTTTACCTCTTTTTCACTAAATCACCCATAACTCACTTATTTCTCAGCCAAATCGCGTGTTTTTTGTTATCAATTTGTCCCATTTTTCATTCTCTAAAAGATTATATCATCAAATTATCTAAAACTCACTAAAATTGCCCATTAATCTCATCACACACTTTAGTCTTCACTGTTCATCACCATTTTTTTCAATTTTTCTTGTGTTTTAGGACTAAATTTGATTAGATATTAGTATCATTGTGTTCCAAATTTCAATAGCTTTCTAATGATATCAAATTTTCAGCCTAAAACCATAGTTAAAATTTCGAGAATATTTCGATGAATGGAATATTCTGAAGATGGTCATCAAAAGAATTTGTAATTTTTATAAATATTTTCTGACTCATTTTAGAGGTTTTGTTGAACAACTTTTAGTTAAATGGTGCCTCAGAAAACTTTTGGTTAGCCTTTATGAAAAAGACCAAATTTTGATCCCAATAAGTTCACTACTCCGAAAATCTCATATTAGTTCCATTCACACCAAACCAATGAGTTTATCATTGATCAGTCAATCCATCTGGGTTTGGAGATACAATTCAATGTATTAAGAACATTTGAGGCATTAGGTTAGGAGTGTCATTTCATTCGCTGGGCCATTTTATCATAACTTGGTTCGTGAGTCCTTTGTGACTGTTAAAGACAAGGATGAGGTGGATACAATTGAAATTAAAACCCTTATGAGAGGTACACTGATTCATCTTACTCATGCCTTTCTTTCAAACATTTTACATGTTCTAGATGCGGGATAATAGGCGTCAAATTGATTATGTTTTTAATACATATTTGTTATGTTTTTACCCCTAATTTCATGTTTATATGTTCAATTGATGCTTGGAAGTGTTTAATTTGTAGGGATTAATTAAAGATTGGAGCAAAAAGGAAGCAAAATTCTCAGTTTCCAAGACTATTACATAGGTTTAGAGTGACCCACATATTGTTCCCTATGACCCCTATATGTGTCATAACTCATGACCTATACAACAAGTTCCATCTAGCCATAATGCTTCGAGTCAACTTGCGTATTGCTCCTAGATAAACATATGATCCCCAAATCTCAAATATTGTGATTAAGGTGCGTTCTTCATTAGTTCTTTTGTTTGGAAGTGTTAAGTGGACATATACTAGAGCTATAAAAAAGGGAAAAACAATAGAAGCACGCATTAAATCATAAAAAATCAGATCTAAAAACTAGAGAGAAATTCTCTAGCTTCTATCGACATTTTACTTAGAGTTCCTTAGCTTTAAACACTTATAATTCGACTTTTAAGTTGTTTTCTACTTTGTTACTTGTTTGAGCTTCTGATAAGGCTCACATCTAAGTCTGGAAACCATTATAGAGGATTTTCTAACTCAGATTATTACATTATTAGCTCTATTTTTCAAATTAATCAAGATGCTTTTTCTTAATCTTACACCTTGTTATGCTCTTTTATTTTTCTTCAAGTTTATGTTGCTTTAAAGTTTTTTTTTTTAAGATCAGATCAAGTTAAGGAGTTCAGGAATCATACAAGAGCATTTCTTGGTTGTTTTGTTACTTCTAAATTCATTATTTAAGCTTTTATTTTCATATCCATCAAAATATCTTATTTAAGATGCATGTTTTATGTGCTTTGATAATCATGTGTGGCTAATTCATTTACCAACTAAGGATTAATGTATAAATGATTTAAGAGAGCTTGTATGCATAATTAAGGGTTTGATTTTTTTTTATTGAAAGTCTGAATGTTCAATTTTTAAGCTGGCCACTTAATCATCGATTAAAAAATAATCTACCTTGAGAAATTAACTAAAGTGATTAGAAAAATAAATAATCAACATAAATCCGTCAATGAATGACCAAACCTTGATTATTTGTGAGAGTTATAATTCTAAGGTTATTTTTTCGAAAGTCACATTCTTGAATTTAAAGCCTATTAACTTATCTTAATCTATGACAAAAATTTTAATTAAGATTAATAAAGAAAAGACAAAGTCTTAACCATATTTTTGTTTTGAAATTGTGAAGGAACTTTAAATTGGTCCCTAAAATTTTTAAAAGCTCAATTAAATCATTAATCACCTAATCCATAGCTATTTTTTGCATTTTTGTAATTTTTAGTAATTTTTTAAAGCAAGTTTTAAGTCATTTTTCAAGTGTTTGAGCCAAGTTAAGTTAGTTTAGCATTTTTCATCTTTTTAATCAAATATTTGGAGTTTCTTATATAATTGTAATGTAATTAACCTAGTCGTTATAATATATCCCTATGGGATTGACGTCTAAAGTCTTAAAAGCACTCAATTATATTATTTGTTCGATAGATACACTTGCCTTGCACGTTAGTTAATTCAACATAAAAATTGTTTAGAAATCTAAACCACCTAACCACATAAAGACTCTTTTTAGTGCCATTGTTAAGGATAGGTTTATAATATTAGGAAAAATTGGTGTCGATTGCTCAAGGATTTGCGTATATATATTTTTTTATTTATTTTTATTTATTTTTTATTTTTACTATTGAGTGTGATTTAGTTTCTTTTTGTTATCTTGTTTATGATCTTTACTTATTTTGTTAGTATTTTATTTACGTAGTTGTTTTCCTTTATTTTTTATGTGTGCTCGAGGTTAAAATCCCGAGCATTTAGACTTAGAGACCGAGTTAGAGTGTAAGTTGTGTAGGGAAAAGAAAGAATCTTAAGCGACCATGTTTGATCCGTTAGAAGTAGAAACATCTAGTGACACCGAATCTAAACTTGTAGAAATGGATCCCCAAGAACATTTAGTTATTAGTACTCAACAACAACCTAGAGAACCAATCATGATGGATCTAGTAATGGGAAACTAAGGAAAACCTGTGGCTAGCATTGTCTAGCCCAAAGTCAATGCAAACAATTTTAATATCCTACATAGTATCATTTATAGCATTAGGTCATCACAATTTGATGGTTCAGCTTTAGAAGATCCTAACAAACACTTGAAAAAATTTTCAGAGTTTTGTGATCTTTTTAAAAGTAATGGGGTCTCTAATGATGCAGTTAGGGTTAGGATTGTCCCTTTTTCCCTTAGTGACAAAGCTAAAACTTGGCTATCCATACTTCAACATAGATCTATTACTACATGGGATGATTTGATGAAGCTATTTTGAGTTAAAGTTTTCCCACGAGCCAATGTAGCAAGGATGAAATTCGAGATTAGCTCATCTGTGTAATATAAGAATGAAAGTCTAGATGAGGCTGAGGAGAGATTTAGATAGATGCTTGCTAATTTTCCTAACCATGGATTCAATACATGGCAGCAAGTGGATATTATAGATACTAGTTTTACACCTTTGACATGTAGCACCACTAATGCTATAAAGTCTAGACAAGGCTGGAGGTAATTTTATAAAGAAGACTTGGATCGAAGCCTACAATCTGATTGAGGAAATGTATATAAATAGTTTTCAATACAATTATGAATGCCATACAAGGAAACCATATGGTGTTCATGTAATCAATGATATAATAACTCTTGTTAAATAA
>JAOXYD010033984.1:0-14015 GCA_028565735.1 Pinacopodium congolense | reverse complement strand
CGAGTTTTACAAAATCTACTTCAAAACATACTAGTATACAAAGAATAATTAAAGAAATAAGAAGAACATGAATTCAACTAGAAAAATATACCACGAAGTCACTCGTCAGGGAGTGGATAGAGTTATAGTCCCATAAAGCAGGTTGGTAATTTCCAGATCTTCTCTTTATGCTGTGGTTGGAAACTTTGGCCACAGCCTGCATTGAATTCCGCTGAAACTACTATAGGTTTAAGATTCAAGCCATAAATATTGGTTTCTTGGCAGGAAGCTTGTGATATGATGAATTGAAGATTAAGCATCCATGGGAAGGTCCTTTTTTCTTGGGAAAAACAACATGACTGCCAGATCATGTACGTCTATATCTTATTTGTCTTATAATAATAATTTTATTATTTTATTATTTTATATATTTTTAATAATATTTATTATTATAATAATAACTCGAGTAAATATTTTAAGGGAAATACCAGGGAACCCCCACTCCCACACCCCCCTCAGCTACCACTCATGGGTCCCACATGGGACTCATGATTTTTCTGTAATTTTATAATAGGTTCAGGAGTATTTTAATAAATGTGTATTTGATTTTTTTTTATTTCATAATAGAATGAAGGGCATAAATAGAAAGTTATGTTTTGTTAATATGAAGTGATAATTACACCCCTGCATAATGACAAAAATAAAAAAAAGACAAAAAAGTTAAATGAGTATTCTGTATTAAAAAATAATATAAAGGGGCCCGCGTAGGGCCCACACAGAGGTTACGGAACTCCTTCCGTAGTCGGGTTCATATTTTAAATACTTCTCTTTCTTTGATTTAGTATTACAGTAACTATTTTCCTTATCTCACTTATTTTATTTATACGACTTGTCATTCTAGATGAATTGTTTATGGCATAAATAAAAAGTTGTGAGATTTTATTTTTTTGTTGTGATTGTAGTATTTTTGTATTGAATATTATATTTTTTTATCGATTTTTATATTACATTAATGTATTTTTTATTAATTTTTATATTTTAAAAAATAAAAAACAAAAATTAAAAATTAAAGTGAAACTAAACAAACCCTTAACGTCACAAATCTAGCTAGATCTGTCATATCCCACAGAGGGGTATCAAAATCTTAGTCTGAAAAAAAAAGAAGAAAATATTTGTAAATTTGAAATAATAATTTCGGAAGGTCTGTCTTAATTTGGGTTGTGAACAAATAGATGATCTCGGATAAACTTTTACTTTAAGGGTATATTGGCCATTTTTTAATTGCTTTGTAAATATAAATTATATATATCATAAATAATTATTAGTAAACTCAAAAATAACAAAATGTAAATGTTAATTTTTTTATAACGATTTTTTTGCTTTTTATCACTTCTCTAGTAAAGCCTCCTTTAAGAATAAGGCCTTAAAGACACTTTCTTCCAAACTATGGCTACAGGCAAGATTGGTCTCTTCCTCTTGCTTCTTTCTTAAAATTTCGGGTCTTTTTAAATGTTATGCATATACCAGTGGACAAAAAAATAAAATGACTGTTTTATTATATTTCATATGTTGAATAAATTCCATATTTCTCTCCACTCCGTTGATGTTAATGGTTATTTTAACAATGATTGTTTTCAGATAGCTTACTTCAAACATCACGGGTTTAGACTTAGGAGCTTCTTTTTTTTTAATTATAGGTTAAGGCGTTTATAAACATTCTATCTTCCACTATGAAAATAAAAGTATATGGCATACTTCAAATTACAAATTTTAGTCTGCTTTATTTGTTTTTGTTTTCTTGTCTTTTTTTTAATAAATTAAATAGTAAATTTAAATAAAAGCAACAACAAAAAAAGCTTTACATGAGTCCTTTTACACGAGTTTATCAAGGGTCGCACGCGAGAAAACCCCGTAAGGGACCAGTGGTCCCGCTCCTCTGGTCGCAAGCCAGCCAATGGTCCAGAGGGAACACAACTATGATCGTCGAAAGCCTTACCACTGGAAGGATCGGACAGGAAGAACCCATATTGTTTTTTTTTATTGTCGATAATAGCATCTAAATAAATAAGGAAAGGTCTACAAAGAGCAAAAATGTGCTGGGCTATAAAAGAGCAATGCGTCGTATATTAAATATAATAGAGACAGGATGTATAACCTCCGTGTAGTCTATTATTTGTGGGGAGCACATAAATAATTGAGGTTTCACTTCTATCCAAAATAAAAATATTAAATTTAATTTGATCATATTTGAGTCCATATCAATGCGAATTGACTCTTCTTTTAGTTTTGATTAAAAATTTTTTACATTTTTAATAAGTAGATTCAATCTGTTCAGAGAGAGTTTTCAACAAATAGACAATAGCATTTTTTGCATTGGATTGTAATCCGTTCTATTTCTTATATTTGTTCAACTGACAAAAATGTTATAATTTAACTAAATTTTAACTTCAAAAACTTGTCTTTGTCTTTTATTTCTAACATGATGTATTGGAACTGTTTTCAAGTGAAGAAAGTTAGCGTTGTAAATTAGAGACTATAGTCATAATCATCACAATAAAACAATTGTGATCAGAATCAATATCACACCTTATTATAATTATGTTTGTATTATTTATAATTATATCATTAGTAATTATCAAAATATATAATGCTTTAATATTATGCAATTTAAATTACTGACAGATTCCAATGGAAGCCAAGTAAAAAGCCAAAAGAAGCTGCAAAGCAAAGCTTATCCTAAGAATGATAGAGTTTTGTCCATAGTTTTCCCTCTCTTTTTTTTTTTTTGAAAATAAAATAATGTCAATGGTTGATTGCTATTTTTCTTATTGATTCTATTTTTTCCTTGATTTTATATTTTTATTTTTGAATGCAATAAAAAATTATTTGGTTAAATTTCTTATTTTGATTTTATTTTCTTCTTACTTTTACAATTTATGATAATTATAAGAGTAATTTTAAATTCTTGTTTATGTTTTTGTCATATAACTAATATAATTTAATTATAGCATTTATTTTATCATGAACTTAAAAGTAAAATAAAAAATAAAAAATATTTTGAATAATTAAAATTTTTAAATTTTGATAATTATATATTTAAAATATTGCAAAATATATTTAAATTTTTAAAGGATTTATTTAACGTTTTAAAATTTTAAATAATAAGATAATACGTAAATATTAGTTTAAAAATTAATTTTTATAGAAATCAATTATTTATTTTAATAAAATTATAAATAATGTTATTTATTAATAAATTTTGTATAAGAATTGAATAAAAATTATTTACATAATTAATTCATAAAATTAATTTATATTGATTTAATTTAATATTTAATTATTTATTAGTAATAATAATATAATTACATTTTATATTAATAATTAAAGGGATTTTAATTTATTTAAAAATCTAATTAAAAATCAAAGACCACAACTCAAAAATAAATATAAAATCAAATGCTTCGACTATAGATTTATTTCTAGCATTCAACCTTAATTAAGACGACGCATATTTAGAAGGTACAAGTGTTGACGATAGATATCTCCCCATTGGTAGCTCTCCCTCCACCTCTGACTAATGCTGTAGCGTTTGCCCCCATTGGAGAAATAGTGGAAAGCTCTAAACTACCTACACCAAGCTCTCCCAAGGCTAACTAAGTTGTTCCTCATCCTAGAACTTGGAGTTAGGTTGTGGGTGACCTACAGGAGAATCCACAATTCACATACTACCCATATAGTATGGACGTCGTTTACCACCCATGGAAGTGTTGAAGTGAGGGGTTGCTAGATGGAAACCTTGTATAGTTGGCTTCTTTTTGGAAAAAAGGTTAGTCTTTCCAATTGTAAATCATTTGACAAAATCAAATTGGTCGAAACTTGGACTCTAAGAAGTTTTGCTGGAAAATCAAGAACTGTTCTTATTCCGATGTGATTCCTCCACTTCTGTTTAGAGGATCCTTAAGGCTGAGCCATGGCATATGCAAAATCATGCCCTGTTTTTATAACAGTGGACGCCTGGCCTCAAGTTGGAGGAGATGAGGTCCAAAAATGTTCTTATCTACGTGCTCATCCATCATCCTCCATTGGAGTATTAGTCTATCGTTGGACTCAGTCATCTGGCTAGTTATATAAGGCGGCCACTATATATAGATAGTAATACCGCTAACATGACTAGAGTAGGTTATGGTCGAATGTTTATTGAGGTTAATAATACTCAACTGCTTACTGAGACTATCCCAATCTAGTGATTAAACCTTGATGAAGAGTTGGTGGAGGATATGTTGAGAGTTACATACCAGTTGAAGCCTAAAAATGCAAAACAAAAGAGTCTTTGAAGGCCTACTAGTCATCGGTTTAACTCGGCACTATATGCAGAGTTGATGGAATAGGAAGAGGTTTAATTCCTTTGGTAAATATGGATGCTCAGGAGAAGTTTGAGATAGAAGCTGAACATTAGGTGATCAAATCAGAATTAATGGAATAGGAAAAGGTCTGATAGGATGGTCCCTTGGTATCTGTTGAAGCTCAAGATAATTCAATGATAGGAGCTAAACCTAACCTCAACCATCAACTAAATTAGGCTAAATATGCATTCAATCAAGTAAAAACCAACACCACAAAATTTGTCCTAATCCAATATTAATCATAATCTCAACTAAAAAGAACTTTTGTGGTGTTAGTTTTTGCTTGATTGAATGCATATTGAGCCTAATTTAGCTTGATTACCTAGATTAAGGCCTTAGGTGATTGAATTTCATAACCATTGGTGTTCAAATTTCGGAAAATGAATTAACTAAGACACTTAAGACTAAGCATAGACTAACCCTAGGATCTTGTGTGAGGGTTCCTATGATTAAAAAACTTAATTATAGACCTCTTGTATTTAATATCTTTTATTCCAAGTAATATATGGGTCAAGTAGGTAAATTGAGAATAAAAGAGAAAAGGAATTCTTAGGAAAATTATGTACTTGTTGGAGTGAGGTAAATCCTAAATCAATCCACTGTTATTAACTTTAAGTATCTAATCCAATTGAAGTATGACGTTTCAGCCATTTTTTAGTCATTTGATCTAGTTTTATTGAATTTAGTTCATAAATTGCATATTGCATATTTTCTTATTTTAATTCATTTTCAATTTAATCAAATCTTGATCATCTGAGTAATTTTGCATTGTTTAAATTAATTTTCTGGCTTGTTGGAATCCCTTAGATAGGATACTTTGATACTCTATTTTATAACTACTTGTTAATAAGGTACTCTTACCTCTGATTTAATCTAGAATTAGATTGATTGAAATCATAAGTTGTTTAGATAGCAACATAATTCATACACATTTTATTGTCATGGTCTATCAAAATATTTACCATTTACCATAAAATATTCTTTAACAAAAATTTTACTCCTTTAGTCCATCTAATGTTATAAGGTTTCGAATATGGTTTGGTAGTCAATTTCAACTTCCTCTTTGTTGCTTTGTTAATAATGTTCTGTTGACTATCTCCGTGAATCATCAAGCCGCATAAGTTCCTTTACACTATACACTTCGTGCAGAATAATTTATATCATTGCAAATCATTATATTCCATGTAGGATATCATCACTCTTAATCACTCCTATAAAAGTTTCATCATTCTCTTCTTGTTCTTGTTGCTCCTAGTCATCTCCTTTGGGTATATGTATCTCCTCCTCTTTGTCATCCTCATATTATTCCACCATACTTACCGCTTGTCTCTTTGAGTATTTATTCAATTTATGGTCAGGCTTATTGCACCTATAACACTTAGGAAAGGTGAGATTTGTATAAAGATTTGTGGATTTGACCTTAAAAGCTACTTTGCTTTAACTTCCACCATTAATATTACTCTTTTCTCTACTACTACACTTACGAGCTACATTCACCACTTTTTTTCCTTTTTCAATAGAAGCCCTTGTACTCACATAATGCTTGAACTCCTTTAACTTATTATTAAGTATGGATTTTTCCTTCATCGCCAAATTCCTAACATCTTGGATTGTGGGCATAATATGGATCCTAATTTTGTCCCTTATATTAGGTTTCAATCCTCTTAAATACCATGAAGCTTTTATTAAGATTGGATTTTAGACAACTAATTACGAGCTACCAACCTCAAAATTCTATAATATACTCATAGACACTTCATAATCTATTCATAAAAATCTTTCCCTTCATAATTGCTTCATCCTCATATACAAAGAAATTGGATTTCTACCTTTTTTCTCTTTGTCTCCTTCAATTAATCCCACAAAACAGATGCTTCTTCTTTTAATTTATATGCCACCAGTTTAACCTTCCTATTCTAAAAAATCTTAATGTAATCAAAGAAACACTCTACATCTGCTAAATAATAAAAAAATGCTTTAATATCTATATCGTCGTTAAAGGATGAAATATCTATCTTTAACTTATATTTGTAATCTCCTCCACTACCTCTTAGTTGTACTACTTCTTCATCATTAGAAATGTGGTTATAACCCCAATGTGCATGCTTTTGAATTTGAAGATGTCTTACAGGATTACTTTCCCTATCAATCGGATTATGCAAAATCCTTTGAAAGAAAAAAATAAACTCAAATTTATTTATTAGAAAAATCTATTCTTGGAACACAAAAGATGACTATTTATACATAATATTTAACCCTAAATCTAATAATAAAGATAAACATGTTTTTTACAATTCAAATCAAACTTAAAATGCTTAAAAATAGTGAAACGGTGATCAGATTTGGGATCTAACGACGTCGTTCTTAGGGTCTATAACGACAAACGATGTTATCCACACATGGCAAAAGGTGAGGTGTGGGTCTACTGGTAGCTCGATCCTATCTTCATCTGCTGCCAATGAAAGTTGTCGAGACAACCATCGTCCCTTAGCTGCATTGCGAGCTTTGAACAAAAAATGAAGAAAAAGGAAAATGAGTGGAAAGAAAATTTAGAGGAAGGTTATCATCAAATAAATGATCCCATAAATTCAAATGCATATAAATTCTTTTAACAAAACAAATGAGGACATGTCCCTACGGCATATACATTGGACCCACTCGATCTGCATTTCATTATTGTTGTTTCAATCGGACCAATATTTCCAATTTTGTGTTCGATAGATTACCAGATTCACACAGCTGATATTTCCTTTTTTGGGAAAGCCACTTGTTGCATAGATAAGCCCACTTTTGACTTAAGAAGAATCACATTAAGTTCCATATCCTGATACCAAAGGCCTCGCCGTTCCAATGGCTCTTCACTTGGTTCTTTCATCGTCTGCAAGTTACTCAACCAACAACTTTCTGCTACCAAGAAGTCACTTGTGGATTTCATCAAACAAATATTTTGGGATTCCAGTTCAATGCATGGTTTCTCATCCAAGTTCTGAGAAAACAATCTCCAGGCGTTCTGCAAATTACCAACCTTCTATATGGGACCATAACTCTATCCAATCACTAAAAAGTGATTATATGGTGCACTAAACTTACTTTCGTTTCTTTCTTATACCTCCTACTTGTTGCTTGCTATATGTTGTCCTTGCGGTTGAAATTACGTCAGAATTCTGAAAAATAAAATTTTTGATGCACTTTGCAGGCAGATTCTTATAATGAAAGGATAAAGATTCTCAAGGAAGATGTGAGGATGATGCTAAGTAAATCCTTGAATCGTTTAGATCAACTTGATCTAATTGATACACTTCAAAGACTTGGAGTAGATTATCACTTTGAGGATGAGATAAACATGATATTAGCCAACATTTACAAGCAAAAGCAGAGGTCTCCTCTTTCATCTTTAAACAAGGATTTATATGCCGAAGCTCTTGAATTTAGACTACTGAGACAACATGGCTACTGCGCATCAGCAGGTGAAAATAAAAATGATTTCCAGTGTGTCATGATATAGAAACTTCGATCTATTTGATATCATATATGTTGTTTTGTGATTTTTTTATTTCTGTTTTTTATTTATATTTTTTATTAAAAATTTACATTTTTTATAAAAATTGAAAATAAAAAAATTTTTATTTAAATTTTGAGTTAACATATTTAATTGTTACCCGTAAACTAACTTTTTTAATTGAAATTTGAGATAAAAATTAATTTAGTAGTGACAATTAAATATGAAATAAATTTAATTTTTAATATAAAAATATTCTTATTCACCTTAATAAATTATATTAATTATTTAATGTAGAAAATTTTATTTTTAAAACGTAAAAAAACACAATTTTTTGGTTCTTCAATTTCTGTTTATTTTTTTAATTTTGAAAATAAAATATAAGAAACAAATTTTCTTCTTTAATTTATATATTTTTAAAAATAAAAACAAAAATTAGAAAACATAATGGATACTAAGCACCATAAATCGCAGATGTTTTCAATAGCTTCAAAGACGATTCCCACAACTTCAAAGCATGCCTCTTGGATGATACTAAGGGAATGCTGGCTCTTTATGAAGCATCGTATCTCTTACAAGAAGGTGAGAGTACGTTGGATGATGCAAGAGAGTTCACAGAGAAACATCTAAAGGGGTTTATCAAATACAAGAAAGGAGATGATAAGTACAATTCAATACTAGTAAGCCATGCACTGGAAATCCCCTTGCATTGGAGAGCACCGAGAATTGAAGCGAGGTGGTTCATAGATGTTTACAAGAGAAAAAAAGGCATGGCACCTCTTGTTCTTGAGTTCGCCAAATTGGACTTCAACTACGTGCAAGCAGTGCACCAGCAAGATCTGAAAGATGTGTCAAAGTACGTTTGCTTGCACACATTTACAGTACTTTTTTAATTAATTTCATATTATATGCTCATACATTGATGCGGGAGCTAGACAGTAATTGTTAATAGCTCAATGGCACTTCACAATAACGTCGTTGAGCTCTGTTTTAACTAGCTTTGATGAAAAACAAAATCGCAATCGTAAATCAAACTCCTAAATACATTAGAAAGACATGAAAAATCGTTATAACCAAAGCCACGACAATGAATTAAATTGTGAAAATTACTGAACGAGTTTTAAATAACACCGTTTTGCTCTCCAAAAACTACTATTAAAAGTGAAAAAATGTGCATCGTCGGTCTCCGAGTGGATCATCATTATATTATTATAAAAAATTTTGTTTTACGTTATTTTACCAGTTAAAGACAATTTTTATCCCTAATTTGTATTTTAAAGTTTAATATTTTGTAGTGAAACATCAAATTCGCTCTTTGTTTTGTTAAAGGTGGCGGAGAAATAGTGGCTTGAAAGAGAACTTGAGCTTCGCAAGAGATTGGCTAATCGAGTCCTTTTTGGTGACTGTGGGAGTGACGTTCGAGCCTCAATATTGTTATTGTAGAAGAATGTGCACAAAAGTGATCCAATTAATGATAATGATTGATGATATGTACGATGTGTATGGCTCCTTGGATGAACTTGAACTCTTCACCAATGCCATTGAGAGGTAAGTTTGATCATCACAAGTTCCACATCCAAGGTTTCAACTGCGTTATGATATTACGATTACAATTTCTTCAGTTACCACAATCTGTGTCATGTCTTTACGTTATTCGCAATTTGCTCACTTCATTTGCCATCGTAATATTAGTGATATATAACATCTCATAATTAAAAATCTTTGCGCACATCTTAAAATGTTAACGTGTGTATATGGCTGGAAAGATAATTATTAAATATATGCTACTTTTTTATTTTCAGGTGGGATGTAAATTTGATGGACCAACTCCCAGAATACATGAGGCTATGTTTCCTTGCTCTTTTTAATTTGGTGAACGAAATGGGTTATGTCACTCTGAAGGAACAACGCATTCAAATAATTCCCTCTCTAAAAAAAGCAGTAAAATTTTCATCTCTAAATATATATTTATAAGGTACTTACTTTGGTTCTAATATTCCTCGCTAATCTTTTTTTTTTTTTTTCCTTCAGTGGGCAGATCTATGTAAAGCTTTTCTATTGGAAGCCAAGTGGTATTTCAACGGCTACAAGCCTACCCTACAAGAATATTTGGACAATGCTTGGATATCTGTGGCCGGTCCTCTGATATTGTTCCACACTTATGTTTCCGCCACACCTGCAACTAATAAGAGGGCTTTGGAAAGCTTGAAGGAGTACCCAAATATTATTCGGTTGTCATCAATCATTTTGAGGCTCATTGAAGATCTCTCAACCTCCTCAGTATGATAACTTTCTGTGTTTATTTTGTTCTTTTTTACGTGTTATTTTTTCATATTTTCATCTCTGTGATTACAAAGCTTTTTTATGTTTTCATCCGTAACAGTATGAACTCAAGAGGGGTGATGTTCCAAAATCAATCCAATGCTACATGCATGAAACAGGAGCTTCTGAAGCAGAAGCTGAAGCACATGTACGATTTCTGATTGGTGAAATGTGGAAGAAACTTAATAAAGAAGGAGCTGGTGATAGTTCAATTTCTAGGGAATTTGTCAGAATCATAAAGAACCTGGTGAGAATTGGGCAATGCTTGTACCAACGTCAACATGAGGCCTACGTCGATGATGAGACAAATAATCGCATTTCGGCAATTATTGCTCAGCCTATATTCTAGTTAAGCAAATGTGTTATATTCACCTCATCAGTAGATAACTGTCCAAGTTTAAATTTATTTATGAACGTGATTGGATAGACGTCATTATTGAGCCTATCGTTTGAATAGCATGCATTACTATGTCATGCTCAGAATGGAATGCTCAAAGTGAAAAAAACAAAATTAAGGAAAGAGCTACTAAAAGCATCTGAAGCAACGTAGCTACATAGCTTAGCTTTAATGAGCTTTCTTGGTTACCAGAGAAAACTATGGTCGTATACATATATATACATATTGTGCTCTCTGTCACTAAAAAGGGTCATAATCTATTAAGATTTTTTTATCAGAGAATCATGATATTTATTAATAACTTATTAGAGAACGAAGAAAATAACTAAGATTTGAGAAACTTCAAAACCCAAGAAATAGTTAAAACAAATCAAGATCTTTCATTTTAAAATGATGGTGAAAATATTGTTGTAAGATAGTAATATCGATTGCATCACCTCCTGTTATTATGATATCGTCAAACATAAAATAAAAGAAGGACAATATCATCATCAATTTATCAGTGAATAAAGTAGAACTGTGGACTAAAAACAAATTCAAATTAAATAAGAGGAAAACTAATTTTGGCAAATCTAGCCCTGAGAGCTTGTTTTAATCTATATAAGGTTTGTTAAAGTTTACAAACCTTATAAGGAGAATGATAATCTAAAAGAGGATGAATATAGACTTCTTCTATTAAATCGCCGTGAAGAAAAGTATTTTTGACATCCATTTGATAAAAGTTCCATTGACGAAATGCAAATATAGCCAAGAGACTATAAACTGATGTTAATCATCTGATTGGAGCAAAGGTTTATTCGTAATCTATGTCTTACTCTTGAGTGTATCCTTTACCTACTAAGTGAGCTTTATAATGTTTAATAGTTCCATCGGAGCGGGTCTTGATTTTATAAATATATTTGCAACCAATAATCGTCTTGTTAACAGGAAGATCTACCAAGTCCTAAGTATAATTTTATTTAAAGCTTAAATTTGATTGTTTATAACTTGCTGCTAAAGAAGGTTAGTGATTGCCTTATAATAAGAGCGAGGCTCATAGAGGGTTGTAATAGTTGAGTAATAGTGAAAATCAATATGATAATGAGGCTCAAATAGGTGCAGGATCAACAACTGATAGGAGTAGATGAGGAAGGTCTAGTATTTAGCTCATCAAAATTTTTAATATCAAGATTTGGAAACAAGTTAAATAAGGAATCAGTAAAAAATAGAGAGTTAGTATTGATAGAGTAATGAAATTTAGAAAGAGAGGAAAACATGATATTTTTCTAAAAGGTAACATGACGTGAGATATGTTATTTATTGGAAATAGGATTTCAACAATGATATCCTTTGTATTCAAAGTCATGTCCAAGAAAATAACATAAACGAGCATGAGGTTCTAACTTTGTATTCTTATGAGTATGTAAAAGAACAAAACATACATAACTAAAAGATTTAAGATTAGAATAGTCAGAAGTTTTACTAAATAGCTTTTTAACAAGCGATAAATTTTAAAGAACTAAGGTGAGAAGTCGATTGATGGTGTAGACAGTATCAAGAGCTACTTCCTCTCAGAATTTTTTTGGACATAAGTTGATAATAGAAAAACACGTTCATAATCAGGAATGTAATGGTGTTTTCGCTCAACTCGTCCATTTTGATGTGAAGAGTTAGGATAAGAATATTGAAAAATAGTTCTCTAGTGATTAAGGAATTCAAGTAAAGAGGAATCTTGATACTCCATCACATTGTCTACTCTAAAGATTTTAATAGTTTTAATCATATTTGAAAAAATAACGTAAACTTGTGATAATTCAGAAAGATGTTTCAAAAAATACATTTAAGTAAACTAAGAGTAATCATCAGTAAACAATATAAATAAACAAAACTATTCATAGAAGAGATAGGAGAAAGACCTTAAATGTCAGAAAGTATTAAATTAAATGGATTGTTTGAATTAGAATCACTATTAGAAAAAGGCAATGCTGATTGTTTTATAAGCTGACAATGAACTAAGAGACTCAAACTTTGTAAATTCTAACAGTCCACGAAAAATTAAAGGTTGAATTTTGCTAGCTGAGGCATGACCAAGAAAAAGATGTCATTGGTAAGTAAAAGAGTCAATGGTTGTTACTACAAACATAAGGTTCTGAGGAAGATTGTGTAATAAGAGCATAAAGAATGAAGAAAAGAAATGTGATTTTATTGTGTGTTTTTATACACGGTAGACATGATACACCATCTATTTATATATGAAGTTTGTGAGCATACAATTATAATGAGTCTCCATAATAATCTCCTATAATCATAACAATAAGCAATCTCCTTAAATCACACTAACATAATTAACACCTAATCAGGAAATTATAAAATCTCACAATTTTCCTTATTTATAGGAGTGATTCTTACGGATCGACCCATTATTTAGGCAATGACACCAAGTAATCGATGTATGTTACATGCCAACGTGTACCAACATGGGACACGTTTTCTTTAATTATTAGGTTTAATTATTATTTCATTCAATAAGGCCACTAAAAGCCTAGTGTTAGTGGTAGATTTATAATTGGATCTTATTTCCTATTTTTTAGCATAGTTATTGTGTTTGTAAGGCTATTTAACATTTTCCTTAGAATTTAAGCAAATAAAACCCTAAAACCTCTCTTAAACTCTTTTTCTCTCTTCTCCTCTTCTTCTCTACCAAATTATAACATATTAGATGGTATCAGAACCACTCACAACCTTGGATACTTGGAGCCAAACTAATGTAGAATTTCACAATGAAGTTAGTGAAATATTAGCTCGATATGAATTTTGTTTTGATTAAGTTAAAACTGCTTTACAAATAGTGTTAATCGAGTTACAGGCTTTACATGTCTCTCATATTACACACAGTACCATTCAAAGATTAACTAGTTTTACCTAGGAGAATCCTCACATTCTCTAAATACCTTACGTCTTAACAGCTCCAATTAGGGATGTCAAAAAGTGACCCGACCCGATAACCCGACCTGCCCGACCTGGACCATACCCGACCTAACCTGAATTGACCAAAAAAGTCAACGACCCGAACCCGACCTGCACCCGACCTGACCTGAACCGAACCCGATTTCATATGAACCCGAGATGAACCCGACCCGAATAGACCTAAACCCGAATACACCCGACCTGAATAGACCCGAACCCGAATGCACCCGAACCCGAATGTACCCGAACCCAAATACACCCGAACCCGAATTAACCAGATGTATTAACCCGAATTGACCCAACTTTAATACAATTATACAAACATTGCACTTTAAAAACATAAAAAATTAGAAAAAAATTTATTTATAATTACAATGTTATTTTGAATCAAGTAAGTTTAAAATTAAAAAATACAATAAAAATTATGTAATAAGAAGTGAAGTTTTTAAAATTATGAGAAATAAAACAA
>JAOXYD010033975.1:0-14016 GCA_028565735.1 Pinacopodium congolense | reverse complement strand
TTACTTAGGAATGGTTCTCTGTTCCTTGTGTCTCAACGAGTACCCAATTCTTACTTGAATCTTATAAACGAATTTTGTGAGGGTATGCACCTTCGTTTTAGCAGTGGATTCCAATCAATATTATTGCTGAGGGCAATTGAGAAAATTGCAATTTATGCAGATATAATTATAGCTAATTAGCTATATGGGACTGAAACATGTCTTAATTGTGGTCGCAATAATTTCTAAAACTGTAAATTGATTCTTAATTTAAAACAATGGAATGCATTATTTTGAATGGTTTGCTTATGACGTTCTTAATCTTAGATTATATAACTATTTTTTCACTTAACACTCTCTTCATTTCGTGCTCCATGTTGATTTATTTGATTTGTCAAACAAGTATGGTTGTTCAGGAGTGGGGAAGATGTTGTGGCATAGAATTGACACTCAAGTGGGAGTAGGGTTTTCCTTACAAGGAAGAGTTTTAACTAAGAAACATGATATATATATATGTCTTTGCTTAGTAGGTTTATGCTTCACTGTACGCTAAAAAGAAAGGGAGTATTGTTTGGTCTCAATATTTGTCTAGCATCTTGAGATAACTATATGTGTTTGGAGATATAGTAAAGGTCATATTGTAATAATGCCCAATGACTTGTAAAAGCTTAATGCTTAGGATTGATACAAATCTTAAGATTTTTCATCCTTAATGATCCATAAATAATACTATCAAAGGATTTTTGTACACTTATATTTTTGACATGTCTTTGAAAATTCATGGGTCATAGTTCTTTAGTTAGTGAATCTATGAGGATATGTTTTATTGATATATGCTCCACTATAACGTAACCTTTCTACACAGGTTCCTTTATGACCAAATAATTGACCTCCAAATGCTTAGATCCTGTGATATTCTTATTATTATTACTGAACATTACTGCGAAAAGATTATCACAGCAGAACTGAATTGGTCTAGGAATTGAGGCAACCATAGATAATTTAGAAATTAAATTTCTTAACCATACTACCTGTGAAATAGCTCTATAACATGCAACAAATTCTGCATGCATAATTGATGATGTTACAAGTGTTTGTTTAGCACTCTTCCAAGATATTGCACCATCTGCTAACTTGAAAATGTCACTTGACGTGGACTTCCTGTCATTTGGACACATAGTAAAATATGAATCTATATACTCTATTAGATCTAAAATTTTAACATTTATATATAGGAGCAAATAATCCTTGTTAACTTGAAGATATCTCAAAACTCATTTAGCTGCATTCCAATGATCCATACCTAGGTTAGATAAATATCTACCCAATAGACTAACAAAAAATATAATATCTATTCTAATACATATCTATGCATATACATCAGGCTACCTACGACACTAGAATACATAATATTCTTCATAGCCCCTTTTTCAACTTCATTCTTTATACACTAAGCTAAAGACAATTTCCCTTCATGAGAGATTGGTGCTATACAAGGTTTACAATTTTCCATCTAAAACCTCTGTATGGCTTTTGAGAGAGATCTAACAAGTTTTGAAATCTATCCCGATGAATATGAATACCTAGGACATAAGATGCTTCACCATGATCCTTCATATCAAATTATTTGGAAAAGAGTTGCTTAACCTCATGTAACATTCCCAATTCATTTGATGCCAGTTAGATGTCATCTACATACAATAATAGAAAGATCGCATTATAGTCTTTAATCTTAGAATACAGGCATCTTTTAACTTTATTTTTCATGAAAATGAATGTTGTAATTACTTAATCAAACTTTAGGTACCATTAACGGGAAGCTTGCTTTAATCCATATAATGATATCCTCAATCTGAATTCTTGATAACTCATGTCATCCTATTGAAAACCTTCAGGTTGTACCATATTGACCTCTTTATAAAGGTCTCCATTCAGGAAAAAGATCTTGACATCCATCTGATGTAGTTCTAAATCATGATGAGATACTAATGCCATAATCAATCTAAATGCATCCTTAGAGAACACTGGAGAGAAATCTTTAGCTACCAATCAAATCCTTCCCTTTGAGTGAAATCTTTAGCTACCAATCTATCTTTAAATTGCCCATCATTCCCTTGAGGATCCTTTTTAGTCTTATAAACACACTTACAGCCTATGACTTTACAACCTTGAGGCAAGTCAACAAGTTCCTACACTTGATTGTGCTTTAATGATTGCATCTCTTCTTTCATTGTATCCCACCACAGATCTATATGAGGACCAAAAGCAACTGCTGAAAAGGTTACTGGATCTACTATAGGACCAATGACACAATCACGCTCCCCTGGATATATTACATAGCTAGATGAGCTCCTCATCCTATTGGATCTTCTTATTGGAGTGTAATCAATTGGATCTTGTACCTTAAAAACCCTGTCATAAAAAATCTATATTAGTTCCTGGTACTGTACTAGTATGACACTAGGTCCAGGATCCATTGATCCTATCTAAATAGATGTAAAATATGACACTATGATCATTTGAATACTACCTTCTAAACTACTGAGAAGAGAAATTTGATCCGCCACATCGAATTTTAGAAACTTATCTATTTGAGATTCCCTAATTCTAAATCCTCCTTCTTAACAGTAAAATCTGTATCCCTTAGAGTGGTAAAGATATCCTATAATCTAGCAATGAGTAGTTTAAGAATGCAATTTATTTTCATTCAGATTATATAGTCATACTTCAGCCAGAAAACCCATCACACGAATATGGGTTAGTCCTGCTTTACATACTTCTCATTATATACTTTAACGTGTGATTACACCTTTCAGTCACATCATTTTATTCAGGACTACCTGGTATAGTAAATTGAGAAACTATACCACAATGTTCTAAATATCTAACAAACAGACTATTTTCTTATCCTGTAATTTCATGTTTGCCATAATATTCTCCTCTTTGGTCAGATCGAACTTTCTTGATGAATTTTTTCTAATTTTTTATCAAATTCAGTCCTAAAGTTATTAAGTGCTTCAGACTTTTCTTTAATAAAGAAAATATATTCGTAATGGGAAAAATCATTAATGAAAGTCACAAAATACTTTGATTGACAAATTGTAAGTAATTAAGGAGTAAAAATATCTGTATGGATGATTTCCAACACCTCAGAATTGCGTCTGAAAGTTTATTATTTATTTTGGTCATTTTACCTTTACAAAAATCAACACGTCTGTATATATGAAAAATTAAGAGTTCGAAGAATATTGTCCTTTATCAATCTCTTAACTCTTTCTTTAGAGATGTGGCCTAATCTTTTATGCCACAACATGCATGATTTATCCTTTATAAGATGTCTCTTTGCAACAATATTTTTAGTTATGTAAGTATCATAGAAATTATCTGAAATTAAATACATTATATATAAACCATATAACAAGAAAGCTTTACCAATATGTTTTGCATCATAAGATAATTAAATCGTAGAATTATCGATCACAAAATTGTAGTCTTCTTTATTTAAAACTAATATAGAAATCAAATTCTGTCTAAAAGACGGTACATAAAATATATTTTAAAATACAAGTTCAAAACTTGAATCTAAAATCAAATACACCACTCCAACAAATTCCATAACTACTTCTTTATTGTTACCCACCATGAGTTTTAACTCATCCTGAGTTGGCTTCCTCTTTATTCTGAACCCTTGTAATGTGGAAGCAACATGAGTAGAAGTACTATTATCTAGCCGCTAAGAACTAGATGTAGGTAAGCAACATTGGATTCATAAATAACGAGAGCCAAAGAGTTACCTGATTGCTCTTGCTTTTCCCTCTAGGTTTTGTACTTTAGGCAATCCCACTTTTAGTGTCCCTTTTTCTTACACTAGAAACATTTGAAGACATATGCCTTTCCTTATCCCTTGATGTTACTAGTTTGACTGTTACCTTTTGAAGAGGGATGATTAGGAAATTTACCTTTGGATTTAAATGCCTTTGCCTTGTTTTTTGTCTGAGTCGTTATCAGCTTTGTTTGTGATTTGGAATTTAGATTATTTTCGTCAGCTCCACAGTAGGCTACAAGAGTACTGACATCTGAAAACTCGCGTTGAGTAGTGAAAGCAGTGACCAAATAAGTGAATTTCTCCAGAAAAGTTGAAAGTGCATAGTGCACTATGAACTTCTCTAAAAAAGGAAAACCCCTCTCATTAAGTCTTTTGTGAAGGTCCACCATATTGAGAAGATATGGTCACTCTCCCAGTTCCTGTATATCTCATAGAAAATAGTTTCCTTATCAAAGACATATCCTCAGCACTAGGGGAAGCTCGGTACATTTGTAATACAACTTGTATAAGCTTCTTTGCTGAGGTGGTACTTGGAAGTCTATTAAAAATATTGCTTGGGATGGACTTTTCAATTGCTAGAAATGCTAGCTTGTTTGTTCGTTCCTAATTTGCATAACTTATTTTGTCTATCTCGGAGCTGTTGGAAGGATCAATTGGAGGTGGCTCTTCAATCGTCAAGGCTGAATGCAGATTAGATACCTTTAATGTAAATTCTGCATTTCCTTCCATTCAATAAGATTATTATTACTTAGAAATTCAATCATAAGGGTGCATCCATTTATTGGAAAAGTGACTGCATAAATAAATAATGTGATATCAGCATAAATGTAGGACAACAGTTATACCTAAAGCCATGAAAAGGTATATCGAGAATCATTTTCATATCTTATGAAATACTTGTGGGCTGAATGTATAACATATGAATAAGACCTCTACATAAAAATGGTTAGAGTACACATCATCAACTCTCATTAGTCTACCACTTGTGGGTGTATAGGTCACTCAAGCAACGACTTTCCTCCACCACATGATTTTATGTAAGTCTGAAGTTTCATACAAGGTAAACACTTATGGGTTGAATGATCAAATATAAAACAAGAGACATCTCCTAACATGCAAGCAAACATGGTTCTCATACCAACTCAAAAAGCCACTGTGATGACTACATTCTTATCGACATTTAAACCATTTCCTTAAGCATTAGAGATACATCTGTATATTATCCTCACATAAAACAATTGTATGGGCATGTAAAATGCTATACTATACCATCATATATTACAGATAACTGTATGTAATAAAGCATGTCACAAAAATAGTGCTGAAAACAATATCTAGTCCTTTATGTTGAAAATTATTCAATTATAAAAAGAAAAACAAAAATTAATTAATCATGAAATTAACAAAAAAAACTGTATGAAATATGTTACTGCATGTATTTCTTTTAAGTTGCATCAAATTGCAAGAAAAATCATTGAAAATGGATTTTATAAGTCTCTTTCATCTTTTTTTGAAGTTAAACCTTAATATTTACTAATGTAAAAAATCTAGAAAATTTTGAAAAAATAATTTATAAAATTTACAAGACCTAAAATATGATCCAAAATAACATTAGGGACGATTCTATAAAATTTAGAAATTTTGAGTTTTTTATCCTTTAGTATGTACCACATCAGGAAACACGTCAGCGTCCAATTAATGCTGCATCAGTGCCTAGTTAACAGCAGTATTAATGATGTCAGCATGACATTAGGATGCATCAGCCAGTAAAAGTGTTGCGTGGCACGTGCTCATTGACCCAAGCTATCAACAAGCACCAGCTAGATGCGCTCCCACGCATGCTGATTGGTTAAGAATATGTGTTAAATGTGCCATACGCACACTAACACACTAGCCATTGTTTAGGCTTGTGACACACGTCTCCCTTTGCGCCCAACACGTGCCCCTGTCTCCTTTGAATTTAATCCAATCGCGTCTGAAGGATGTGTGGCACATACACTAGATGCTACCTTCACCTGTCTCTCTCTTGCGTAATTTTCTATGTTTTTATGTCATTTTTCTGGGTTTTCTAGGTCTGTCAGTCATAGATCTAAGACATTTTTGGCTCAAATAACTCCTAATCTTCATGTTTTTGCTATATACTATCTAGATGTTATTTTCTACATTATTTCATGTATATAACTGAAAATAACACAACAAAAATACAGATCTATGGACACAAATATTGTTCTTTAAATTTCTATATGAAGAACATTGCTTTCTAACATAATATACACGAATATGATTAGGCTTTGATACCAAATATAAGTAACTTTATGTTCAAATGAATAAATTAAACAAATATATAATAATATAAACGTGAATTATATAGAAATTGTATCTATGTTCATTGATCTGAAAAATGTGGAATTGGGTCATCGAATTTATGATCTGCACACCTAAAAAACACAAAAATAAGAGAGAGAGAGAGAGACTATAGAGACCAGAGAGAGAGTAAAGAGAAGTCAGAGAGTTTTGGGTGCTGAAATTTTTTCTCTTTTCTAATGCTTGGTTCTTGTGATGAATTAAGTGACTGAAGGTGAAGTCTATATATAGAAAGAACATGAGATGTAGCACTAAATCTTGTGGACATTATTTTATTAGACAACCCCATCACAGTCTAATAACCTGTCTACCAACATTAATAGGGTAACATTTTCTTTTAGACAAATATTTATCTTTTTATAGATCATTCTTTATTTTACCTTATAGTCTAATTAATTACTTTTTATTTAATCTAATTAATGTTGTCCAAATTAAATACGAGAACAATTAAATAAACTGTAGTCTAATAAAATGATCAATTATTGTCTTTGAATTGGTCTTCAAGCCCATCTTCAACTATGAGACAGAAAAACGTGGACACCCTTTTGTGTTCAGTTAGGAATAGTTTTTTGTCAGTTGGATATATGGTCAATTACTACATTGCATTCTATTTGTAAATCGTCACTTTTGCAACTTTTATTCACCCATATCTTGAAGTGGTAGTATACATGTTGTTCAATTATGTAGTAATTCAAGTTTCCACATGTTTTAGAGATAAGAATTAGTATTTGATAGAAATTTATCAATGTGTTCCATAAAAAAATGTAGCTTTATATATATATATATATATATATTCAAGAATAGGAAATATTAATTCTAGATACTGCAGAGAAATCTTAGAATGATTAGTAAGGTTCATAAATGCAATGCATAGAGCTAATTGCATTTGGTTTGTGTATATATAATTTATGGAGGGAGGAATAATAGCATCTTTAAAGGCATAGGAGCATTGGAAGAATGGTTGTTGAATGAAACTGTCTACTAGATTAGGGAGAAACTACTGATAAACGAAGCTAGACAAAACTACAGTCGATTAATAATAGAACCATGAAGGGTGAAGTCTATATAATTGAGTGAAGATACAAGTTGTATAAAACCTTAATGTTAATGTCAACAACGACCTTTATACTTAAGGATAGAGAGACAGAATTCACCACATTATTAAAAAGTTAATCCAAATGACGATGATGATGTACTGAATTGTTCGTAGTTAGGAGCCTGAAGTTTTTGTATTTTGTCATGATTCCTTGATCTTTTTTTATCCCTATTGTATATAGTTTTGGCTATAATGAAAGTAATTTACATTTTAAAAAATATTAACGCTAGATATTTTAGCCTAATTACACATAACTAACCATTTATGCACATGGTAAAATATTTCTAAATATACAACTATCAAATATAGCAAAATATGCCAGAACAGGAGTACAACGGTGCTAAACAATGAGTAGAATATTGTTGTTTATCCGAGTTTTTACTACTAATCCCCTTCAAATTGGAGCATTTAGGTAAAAAATGCATAACTTGCATAATAAATATTTAAACTATTGCTTGCCAGGTGTTTTGGTAAAGAAACATATAAATTATTGTGAAGAAGTAATATAAGAAGTGGTAATAGACTAATCATGGAGCTTTGCATGAGCATAGAGACAATCAATTACAATATGTTTGGTACTCTCATGAAAATGAGATTCTCCATAACATGTAAAGCTATTTGATTACTAGAGAAAAGTCATATAAAAGATGAAAGGAAAACATAAAAGGAACTCAATAAAGATTTTAGCCAAACAAGTTCACATGAAGTGCTAGCCATAGCTTTAGACTTTGCTTTAGCAGAGGATTGAGAAATTAAAAATTATCCATTTGTCTTCTATAATACAAGAGATTGACTAAATATAATGAAATAACCACTAAAGGATCACCTAGTGAGAGAACAGTTACCCCTATCAAAATCACAATAAACATATAGCCAAAGATACTTGCTAGCATTTAACAAAATGTCTTGTCCAAGGTTTATGTATGATTTGATTGTTGTGCCTTGATTTATTTGGCCACTACTTTATGCCATTATTGAATCTTCATAGATTCATTAAAACTTTAAGGTGTAAAATTAACAGTACTAGTAATAAAAAAAATTCATATGAGCAATATAAAAATTATTGCATCTAACATGATTAGTAATGGGATAAGGCATACCTAAAGAGACCTTTTGAAGGGGGTGCTGAGAAACATGGGGAAGATATTAAAGGTCCCTTTAAGAATGACAAAGGTTTATGAGTTCATTATCCCTTACCTAAAAGAACATGATCATTGGTTCAAGATAACAAAAAGGATGGGATTTCAGATGGTATTAGTGAAACATATTTAACATCATAAATGGATTATTCACTCCCCCTAACTTTGACATTTGATAAAATAAAATTATTTGATATTAAAAAATTTATGGTTAATTTTCTAATCCTAATTAAGACTTAAAGACAAGTGCACCCTATGAACAAGTAACATAGGATAATAATTCAAAGTGTCATTGCTATAAAGATCTAATTATGACAATGTATGTACTAAGACAACTAGTATTTAAGTATTTTGATAGCTCTACTTAACTAACTAATAGAAAATTAACAAATTGAATTAAGAAACTAAATAACTAAGAAATCTTTCTCACTAGAATTCAAATCCTAGTAGAAATAATAATTTAACTAAGAAAACAATGTTCAATTTAAACATGGTTAATGAATATAAAAACTCTCTTAACAATCAAATATAACAAGGACTTCAAATTTTAATGGGTTAAATAAAATTAGTGAGTTAAATATTTGATATATCTCTTCACTTAAAATAGATACTAAAAATGGTCATGTAATGACATTTTCTCTTTTAAACCCATTCTACTTACTTGATCCATAAACAAATTGGAATAAAAGACATTAATTTCAAGAAACTTAAACCTATAGACTTTAGATCTAAAAGCCTTACAAAATACTTTAAGGCTTGGTTCACTTTTAAACGCAATCATATTACCTAATTAACTTTCTAATAATTAAAACCAAATGGCCATGGATTCTTTAACTATCTAGCAATCTAAATTATGCGGCCAATTGAAGAAAGATAAATTAATCATTTAATTAGATTAAAATCTTCCAATCATTTAATCATAAATCATCTTCTTTCCTAACCTTAGTTAAAGCAATTTAAGCACACATACTTTATAATGAAAATAATCATAAAAATTATATTCATTAATGTAACCAAAATAGAGATTCAGTATAAAATAGAAAATAAAGAGTGAAATATACAACCAAAACAACTATATATCACCTTTGAAATCCTTCCTCTCCAATACATCGTGAATAGAAAGAGTAAAAGAAAATTGAAGACTAACTTAATTAAATTTAAAAACGCTTTAATGTAGGATCTTCTTTCAATAAGACTCTCTCTCTCTTTTCTCTTTTAGTTTTTTTATAGATTTTGTGGTGGTTGTTAGGATTTTGAAACCTTGAACACATCTAAGGGTAGATTAGTATTTTTTTCACCTTCTAAAACACTTTTTTAACTTGAAATTTATGGGCATAAAATGACACTTGAACTTGGAATAAAACAATGTTCCTATATAAGATCGTTTACATGTTAACTTTAATTGGACATTAAACAATAGTGCACAGGAAATGCGACAACATCATTTAACAACGGCATTTACTTCTGACATTTTTATTTCATATAAACAACAATTCATAGTAAGATCAATAATGCCATTTACAAAAGAATTTTGCTTCTGTTTAAATACATCAAAATTCATCTTTTCATATACTTAGAGCTAAAATATGAATACAACTTCAATATAAACAAAAATAATAATAAACAATAGAAATTATCACATATAACAGGTAAAAATATAAGATAATATATCGTAAATATCATTTATTTCTCTCACTAACAAAACTCCATATCATTTAAATATCTAAGATTAGGGATAATAGTTTTGTTGATGTCTAACTTTTTGAAAATTTTTCACTTTAGTGTCCGACATTTAAAAGTTTTCAATTTGGTGATCAAGATTGTAAAACCAATTCCACTTAGTTTTAAATGTAGATAGTTGATGCAAAAGAAGCTTACATATTGACGTCCATGTGGAAAAATGTGCAAATATGACTAGCATACATGTAGACATCCACATGAAAAAATTAGATTCGATGGGACTTAACTCAATCTCACAAACTAACCCAATTTTCTTAAATTAACCAATCTAATCCCATTGAACCTAATTCATCTTATAGTAAATCAACTCTTAAAGTGATGGAAACCATTAAATCTATTGCCACTTCTCACCATTAATCCATGGTTTTGTCCACTCACCAATTAACATAATACTTTTAAATGATAACCTAACACTTGCATGGGATTCTAGTTTGAATGAGGAACTTAGGTTGTTTGATACTTTTCTTTCAAATAAACAAGCACTATGACATGCAATTTAATAAAATTAAGGACTACATATGGCTAAAGAATAACATATATGGATAAAGGAGGAGTGGTATATTACAGTAAGTTGATGAAACTTTGTTAAACTTGGCAGGCTTTGATAAAGGGTTTCAACATTATATATGAAAACAAAATTTAGGTTAATAAACCTCATTCATATGTCATATGAAGGTTATCTTAAGTATTATAAGATTGCAATACAGTTGTGCTAGAGGTAGAAAAAGAATCAAGTCAAATATTTTATAAGGCCAAGACACTTGATGGAACAACCTTTGTCATAGCTATAAAGAAGATTAATTATAAGTCCTTTGAGAGGACATAAAAAAAAAGTCACTGCATGAGTTGGATCCCACGCTTAGTAATAAAATTGAGATGTGACCTTTCCAAGAAAGTTATAATTTTTAGTTAAAAGAATTATTATAAGCTATTGCTTCAATAGAAACCAAACTTGTGAACCTATCTATGGTAATCGAGATTGCACCCTTAGCTAAGTTAAGTCCCTTGTCAATTAATTATTAGTTATTACAAAGCGCACCATATGAGTATAAAAGAGCTTCACTTAGTCTTTTTTTAGCTACCCTTCCATTTAATAAAGAAAGGACAGGTTCATATAATATCTCTCTGGTAATTTTGATAATCAATTTTATTCATTTAGAATATGGATTACCTAAAGTTTTTATATGAAAAATCTTAAAATAGAGTATGGTTTAAAAATAATGTTGACAAAGTATATTATTTGACCCTATTTACATATTTTATATTGTACAAGCTTCTGTAGGTCTTAGAGTTTAGTAGTTCTCACAATAGAATTTCTATAATTGTGAAAATTTTTGAGAATAATCTATTGCTTCTTTTTAAAGGTGTAGAAATGTTTGAATCTTAATTTAAAGGCACTTGGAAATATCTATAAAAAATTAAATTTCCTTTTAAAGACATCTTTTAACTTTTTCTTGTGCAAAGTTTGATGATTGAAAGGTTATCTAGAGATGGCTAGAATTTATAAAGTAAGACTAGGGAACACATCAAAACATACCATAAGATTGGTTTATAAACTTTGGTAGTTGCATATTGTGAACTTGGTGAAAACATTATAAAGATTGGGAAGCTAAATTCATGAAAGCCAAAACAACTATAACTATAGAAGATGTACTGATGGATGCATTTGTTGATAAGATTGAAAGTGACTCATTTCTTCTTGGTGTTACAATTATTGAGATTAAAATGCAAAAAGGGGTAGGAATCACGTTTGAATACTATGTTTACCCTTGTAGAAAATTTAGGGATTGTAGACACACTAAGTGTTATTATGTTACATTTAATTGTTTGTATATTGCATTGGCAATTTATATTTTCCTTTCTTTAGCCTTTTTAATCTTTTTTGTTTGTCATTTTTCTTTCTTAATTCTCTCCTTTCTCTCCCTTTGTTGTCCATCACTCTATTGTTATCATTTTTGCTATCATTTTTTACATCAATGATAACTTAACCAATCATTTTGGATCATCCTATTGTATGATAAACATTATAACAAGACCCTTGGACATAACACTAAAAAAGATGAAAATCACATGTTCCTATAACATGTTTTAATTTTCATAAACATCTTCACAATTGAAGCTAACATTTACAAAGCAAGCTCACCAACTGTTCAAGGTCTCTAATAAAGTAGTCAAAGAATACTAAACAAAGCAAGATCACAAACATCATCATCGTTGATGGGTTAATAATCATTTTCTTCCTCATTAGCAACTTTACGACAACTTTGTCATTCCCCTTTCACTAACTTTTAATAATAAGAGTATTATATCAATAATTGAAAGGATGTTGAAACTTAACTAGTGAATGGACAAAATAATAATTCAATGGCGAGATGCAACAATAGATTTTAGGGTCTACATCACATTAGGAGTTGATTTACTATAAGATGAATTATGGTTTATAGGAATTTGGAATTTGTAATTTAGGGAAATTGAGACGAGTTAGTCAAGTTAGATCTGGTTGAGTTAAGTTGTTTTGGAAAGGGATTGGGTTGCATGCCTAGACATTCATATATGCATATTTTGCCAAGTGGATGTTCACTTGTTAGGTTCTATTAACTACATTAACAAAAAATTAATGGAGTCTACCTTTTAACTTGAGTTGAATGAGTTTTAGAAGATTGGTCACTAAATTGAAAAATTTTAAAAATAGAAACTAAAATGAAAAAATCTCAAAAGATTGGTCATTGATATTTAAGGGTGATATGTTGGAATTTTCAATTATGTTGACAAAAGGATAAATACAATCATAAGAAACCAAATCACATAAAATAAGAAAATTATGAGTTGAAAGACCAAAAACCCTCAAACTTTTCTTCTTGAGGGGTAATCTAATAAACATACATTGTTTGCTACAAGACTCAAATTTATCCTTTTATCTAGGATTGTGGTGAACATAGAATAATCAATGAAATATTTTAATGTGAGAATAATTTGGATTCTTGTGAAAAAGAATTTCATATGAAATTTTCCATTTAAAAATATTTTTTAAAATGATGAGGGATTAAACTTATGAAATATGCTATCGAGAGAACATATTTACCCTAAAAACAAATAGAAAGATATTATTAGAAATGAAATGCTTAGGCTAAATTAATTATACGTTTTTGTTTAAGCTCCACTCTTCCATTTGTTATAGAGTACCCATATAAAAAATTTGATGTAAGATGCAATTTTTTAATAAAAATCTAAGCACTGGTCCCATTGTAAATTGAATTCCATTGTCACTTGTAACATATTTTACAAGCTTTCCAAACTAGGTTTTTATTGTAGTACGTCTATTAGCTTTACCTTTACCAGTTGTCAAATAAAACCATACACCTCTACTAAAATCATCCAATATGGTTAGGAAATAGTTGCTTATAAAAATAAAGGAACATGATAAGTTCCCTAAATATGACAATGAAAAAAATTAAAAAACATCAATCACTTGTTCTCATTTCTTAAGAAAGAATATCTTATTAGTTTTTCATGACAGCATATATAGCATAAATTTAGTTTATTATTTTCTCGACTACGACAAACATAGGGTATAAAAGAGAGATGTTGATTTAATAGGTGACCCATAAGCCAATGGCACAAAGGGTATGAGTTCATGCTCATTACCTTCGTTGCCATATGTAATGACACCCATTTATACTAATAAATTCCATTTTTCAGTTCACCCACTCCAATCAGGCTCCCTAAGGTAAGGTCCTATATCACACAAAGCTTTTCAATAAATGTCATAATACAATTAGTTTTTTATGACAATTGCTTAATTAAAATAAAATGGCATCATAAATTAGGCATATAAAGAATAGTTATTAACACTAAATTAGAGTTCATCATCA
>JAOXYD010033964.1:0-14016 GCA_028565735.1 Pinacopodium congolense | reverse complement strand
AATGGCATTGTAACACATATAGAAATACTATAAAATTCATCCCTATCAATGTTCTTTGATTTTAGGTGCTCAATTCTATTTTTATTGTTTTAAAATCGTCATACATATTTTGCTTAAAGTCTCAAGAGTGCACTAGAGTATGAAAAGGTTTGAATAATTTAAGAATGAAATCTTTTCATAATCAAGGAAAATTCCTATATTTGAATCAATTAAAATTTTTTTATATTGAAAAAGCCTTGGTATAAGTTTTAAATCTTGATTAAAGTATTGATTAATGTTAAGAAAATATTTGGAAAAGTTTAGATTTGATTTGAATAATGTTTTTTGGGTTTCTAGGTCACTATAACTAACGACCTGTTTAGGGTATTGGGGTTTTATGTATTTTTGTCTCCTAAAAAATTAGGTTTCTCTTCCAACATCTCTAAACTCTTCCAAATAATAAATATATCATTTAACACTTTTTTCACTCTCTAATTCTCAAGAAACAAACTTACAAGATCTAAATCACAAACTCCCCAAAGCTGCCCTAATTTTTCTGTTATTGGTTTAAGCCCTTCTTTCAGTATTTTAATCCATTCTGGGTGTGACAAATTGATATTTTATGTTTGCTTAAGTTTTCTGGATTTTTTTTAAAACTTTTTTTAGTTTTTGGAAGATTATTTCATCTATTTTGAACTTAAATTTTCAAATATATCAAAACTATTAGTAGTTTCTATGTTCTTGATTTAATCATGATTATAACTATCTTAGTCTATTTTTTGGTGTGCTAAATTATTTCTTTCTATTAGTTTAAGTATTCAAGAATTTGGTTAATAAAATTTTAGAATTTTTGGGAGCTCATTTCATTATTTAAAAGCATTCAAAGTCATATACAACAAAGCTATCTACGTTTTTGTTTATCTTTTATGTTTTTTGATTTTAGGTGCTTAATTATGTTTTTATTGTTTCAAAATCATCATACACATTTTGATTAAGGTCTCAAGAGTACACTAGAATATGAAATGGTTTGAGTTATTTAAGAATGAAACCTTTTCGTAATCAAGGCAAATTCCTATGTTTAAATCAATTGAAAATTCCTATATATGAATCAATTGAAAGTTTTTTTATATTGAAAAAGCCTTGATATAAGTTTTAAATATTGATTAAAGTATTGATTAATGTTAGGAAAATATTTGGAAAGGTTTGTAATTAATTTGAATAATGTTTTTTAGGCTTCTAAGTCACTATTTCTAATAGCTAGTTTAGGGTATTGGGGTTTTTATGTCTTTTTGTCTCTTAAAAAATTAGGTTCTCTCCCAACATCTCTAAACTCTTCCAAACCTAAATATAACATTTAACACTTTTATCACTCTTTAATGCTCCAAAAACAAACTTACAATATCTAAATCACGAACTCCCAAAAGTTGCTCTTTTTTTTTCATTATTAGATCTAGCTCTTATTTTTGTATCTTAATCCATTTGTGGGTGTGAAAATTGTTAAATTTTATTTACTTAAGGGTTTTGGAGTTTTTTAAATTTTTGTTTCGAATTTTTGGATGATTATTTCATCTATTTTGAACTTAAAATTCCAAACATATCAAAATTGTCATTAGTTTCTCTATTCTTGATTTAATCATGATTCTAACTATCTTAGTCTATTTCTAGGTGTGTAAATTGTTTCTTTCTATTAGTGTAAGTATTCAAGAGTTTTTTAAATCAAAATTTACCATTTTTTGGAGGTTATTTGATTATCTACAAGTATTCAAAGTCATATACAAAAAAAGATGTCTCTGCTTTTGTTTTATCTTCTATGTTCTTCGATTTTAGGTGCTCAATTTTGTTTTTATTGTTTCAAAATCATCATATAAAGTTTGCTTAAGGCCTCAAAAGTGTACTAGAGTTTTTAATTAAAAATTTTAAGCACTTAAAACATTGTTTAGAACTCCAAGAACACAGATTGCTTAAAGTTATCTTGTTTTGGTTACATATTCATTCTACTTGAAGTTTCTTATTTTAAATCAAATTTCTATGATTTTAAATTACACAAATCTATTGTAATTGTGTTTATCTATCTTGAAATAAATTATTTGACTTGGTTTTGTGATTTTATAAGATTCGAAACATTTTTATATAGGGCTAGAGTTTATATATTGCATATTTTTATAGATGTACCTATTTTTGACTTTTTCCTATTTTGATCCTTTTGTTTAATGCATTATTTTCATTTTTAATGTTACAATATATTTTTAACTGATAAAGTAATGTTTTAGTAGTCTTTTTGTGATTATTTTACATCATTTGTTTGGTTAAAATCGTTTGTTTCTAGGTTGGAACAAAAATGTTGCATAATTTGACAGTTTATGTTCATATTATTTAAATCTAATTATTTGATGCTATAGTCACATTTTTGTTGCTTAAAATTTGATTATATATAATCTATAGAAGTGTTAGGAGACTTCCATTTTTTTTAATTGTCTCTAGAAATTTCAGAATTGTTTTTATTGCATAGGCTTTAATAAAACACCATAAAAGGTGTATTTTGGTTACTTAATTTTGGGGATTTGATTTTATTGATTGGTGATTGTATTTAAGGCTCTTCTTTGCATTAAAAAGAGCATTAAAAGGTTGCTTTGATCTTTGTTAAACAAGATTTGAATTGGCTTGATTGTTGAATATGATTTGCATTGGTTTATTCCATGTATGAGCATTAAAGAATGCATAAGATAAGCACTAATTGATTGCATTTGAGCCTCTTGAGTATTGATTTTGATCAGGTTTGTTGAGCTATATAAGCTTGATTTGAGTCTTAGATAGCCTGAATTTGGGTTTATTTTGTGGAAATGTTTTTTTGATAGTTTTGTTATGTTGTAAAGGGTTACTCTTCACTCATATAAGGAAGATTGTATTGGGTTCTTCTTGACCCTTGTAATTAAAGATTATGGTATGGGTTCCTTTTGACCTTTGTAAATAATATTATTGGGTTAATATTCACCTTTAAAGTAAGTTTGTAAAGGGTTACTTTTCACTTATTTAAAGTAAGATTAGTTTTTAATGAAGCTTCATAAGATTAGTTTTTAGTGAAGTTTCCAACAAGTAGTTGGAAAGAGGACGTAGTCTATCTTTGAGGTAGGCAAACCTCTATAATTCTTTGTGTACCTCTCTTCTCTTCTCTCTTTATATTTATGCATTTGTATTTATTTTATTCTTGATTAAATGTCATTAATATTGGCATAAGTATATTATTCCTTATAGGATAGATTTCGGTTTAAAGGTTTCATATAGTTAAATTTGGTTTAGGTGGTTTAATTAGTTTTATTTAGAATGGAATTTTGGGATAACCATATTTGTAGTCTTAAACCTTTCACCATTTTCTCAATTGAATCATATACCTTTGAAACTTCCTATTAAAGTCTTATACCTATGCGGATTAATCAAAAGTGGTCCGTATAAGAATTAATTGAAAAAATCGTGAAAGATTTAGGATTTAATTGAAAAAATTGTGAAAGGTTTAGGACTACAAATATTCAGAATAATCATATTTGTAATACTAAACCTTTCACAAATTTTCCAATTAAGTCTTATAAGGACTGCCTTTGATTAATTCACATAGATATAGAACTTCAATAAAAAGTTTCAAAGGTATAGGATTTAATTGAGAAAATGATAAAAGATTTAGGACTACAAATATGGTTAACCTAAGGAATTTTTAAACACCTAATTCACCCCTATCTTGGGTGCCATATGACTTACAGTATATGTATTCAACTTTACTCATTTTCTTTATTCTTTGGTTATTTAATTGATTCAATTAGCTTCCTTACTCACTTTATCCTTGTATTAAATTTGATTTTTCACATACTAACTTACTAATATTATTGAGAATAAAAACATTAGCAGTGACATATTTTGTCATCATTAAAACTTTGAATCATAACCTCATTTGGTCTAATAAAAATATTATTTGTATACTTATATAATCTTTATGAAAGCTTGATCTCCTTTTGAGTAATTTGAGATATTACATGATGGACCACACATTAGTGCATTACAATTCATAAAATAACAACCATAAGAAAGATGTTCAACAAAAACAAAATATTTTTGTGTGGTGGCACATGAACTTAAGAAAATTCTTAAATTAAATTTATAAATAACCATAAGACTTAATGACTTTAGTTTCAACGAAATTTAAAAACTAAGTGTAAAATAAAGTTAAATATATGTGATCTATTTTATAACAGAACTTATACTTGTTATAGTGATTTATATTAACAACATAACAAGCTAAATTCAAGAAGAGTAGTAATAATGGAAATTCAATTATCAGAGTCTCAGATGTAAGTTGTTAAAATTCATTAAATTTAATTTTAAATCTCACAAATTTTCTTTTTAAACTGTCTAAATCATTGTTTGGTTGATCTATTTTTCATTTTTTTTGTTTTAACTAGATAGTAGTATAATTTGCCTAAATTAACTTCTACATTAATTTTATAACTTAAGTAGTAAGTACTTAATAAATATTAACTATAGAAATTGTCTTCATGAAAGGGTACTATAATTATTGTTATGTTATTTATTGCAATACATTAATATTCTAATAAGAGATGAAGAGACAAAATTATACTTATATTTTTTTATTCTTTTTTCATATGTAAATTGTTGAATTAAGGAAGGTTCTACCTGATTTTGATAAACACAAAATAATCTTGGTACTAATGATTTTATTGTATATAAGGTTTTTAGAAAGATAGGCATCTTAAAGATGAGCTTTTAGGTTCCTCGTGCTTAGATGAAGCATATGAAGAATAAGAGGAAAAGACTCAAGATTGAAGATCAAGATAGTAATTTTAATAGGTTTGAGGTTACAATTTTTGATATAATCTTGATCTTTTCGTTGTGTTTAAAGGATTCAATTCATGCGTAGTTACATTAATGATTCATGCATATATGTTGTATAATTAAGTGGAAATATATAGCGGATGGTTTTAAAATAATCCTCTTGTTGCATAAAATTGTGTTTAGGGAAGTTTTTGGTGTATGTGTGAATTAAAAAAATGTTTTGAAGTGTTGAGACTTAATTTGATGTGTTTTGAAATAAGAAAAACTAGTTTATATAGGGACTGGTTGATCATTGTATAGATTGGTTGACCAAAGGGTTTAAGTAGTCAACTAATATGTAATAGTTTTGAAGACTAGTCAACTAGTTTCATGCACCGATCAACTAGTCTAGTCAATTAATGCATGAGATTGGTCAATCTATAGTGATGAGAATCGTGTTCTAATGTGTAAAACACAATGGTAAAATGAAATTAATGAATCTTAATAATATAAAATGATCACAAATGGCTAGTTGGTTGAATTTTCACATAAGTAAGTGCATTGGGTAGTGTGTAATGCATTCAAGAGTTATGTATTACATATTAAGTAAAATAAAGCATATAGAGTGTTGTTTTATGAAGTTCGATTAAGGTTTTTTTATTGGTTTTTGGTGAATTTTTTAAGCTTAGTTTTACATCATCTTTTATAAGATATTATAAGCCCTTCTAAAAATTTTATAAGTCAAGTGAGATATTTTTCAAGGATTCATGAGTTGGGAATTCAGAAATAGTACAAGTTACCATAAATCCTAAAAAAAAAAGATTAATTTTATACATGCAACTTTATTAATAGTGAAATATCCAACAAGGTATTGGGGAATTGACATAGGTGTGTAGTTAGATACCAAACTACTATAAAGGACCAATTTTGTGTCTCTCTTACCCTACTCTTTTAATTTCTTTTTTTATTTAATTTTAATTCATATTATTTATTATTTATTAAATTTTTTGAATTTTTACATATTTGTTTAGAGGGATTCTATAATGAGGTACAATTAATTTAGAAAATTTTACAATACTTAATTCACCCCCTTATTAGTTGCCATTTAGGAATCAATAAATGGTATCAAAGATAGGTTTTCACATAGGTTTAATTATAGCGAATTAGTGAGTGAGATCATACTATGGCACACATGAATACCTTTACCCCATTCAATAATATAGAAGGTCTAAATACTAGTAGAATTCTGTACTTTAATATAAATGACTACTTATATTAGAAGAGAAGGATGAAATGATTTCTTATAGCTGATAGTGTTAAATTATGGAAGATATTCTAAAAAGAAACTTACATGTCCACAAAAGTTGAAAGTATTTAAAAAGTACTAAAATTCAAGGATAAATGAGATAATAATGATGAAAAATTAGTGTCTTTTAAATAATAAAGCTATATATATATATATATATCATCTATTATACCTTAATAGCCATCTAAGAAGCTAAGCACTAAACATCCTCTCCCTAGAAGAATTGATTAAATCCCTCTTGACATATGAGATGAGGCTCAAAGAGACACAAGAAAAGGATATGATGTAAAAAGAAAAACAAGATGGAATTCAAAGTATCAAGGGAGGCAAATAATGATGATGAAGCCTCAACAAATGGAAGTGAACTCGTAATTAGCTTCAAAAGTTTTTAAGGACTTAATAAAAGATAAGTCATTATAAAAATAAAATAACTAACATTACATGCTTTAAATGTCAAGAAGTAGTTCATATATGGTCACAATGCTTGGTCCTTAAATATAGTGACAAAAAGGAGAAGAAGGAAGGAAAGAAGAATAGGGCCTTAATATCTACAATATGGGATGATTTAATTGAGTTTGAAAGTGAAGAAGTGGCAAACATGTACTTCACGGTAAACTATGAGGTACAATCTTCCTCTAGTTCTCATAGTAATGATGAATATGATGTAGATTTTTCTTATGATGAACTAGTTGATTACTTAGAAGCTTTGACTTAGAAGAAGATGAAAGCAAAGGAATGATTTGAAATTAAAAAAAAATATAGAGAAAGAGATAAGGAAAATCTGGTAAGTGAAAATGCATCTAAAAAAAAGAATCACTTAAGGAATATTTAGTTAAATTTACAAAAGGGAATAAGAAATTAAAATCAATTTTAGGAGTATAAAAGTGGAAAATGATAGATATAGAGTAGCATATACTAGTAAAAATGCACCTTCTACTAGTAGGATCACTTTTATGAAGGGAAGGAACTTAGAATATAAACCTATATCTAGGCTATATAAATAAAAGGCATCCATAAGTATGACACAATCTAATAAGAAGTATCATGTTTACACGTATAGTTTTAATGCAAGATCTAGGAGAATATGACAAGATAGATATAATGATATGAGATCATATTATCAACCTAGCTAAATTATCAAAATTGTACCTATGATGAGTTAAGATCTAAGTATAACTTTAAACATACATATAGAATCCATACACCTTTGCTTTGCAACTACTATGGTTATTATAGATATGTAGCATGATTTTTCTATAATAATCTAGGTAGTTGTAATATTACATCAAGAGGTTGATATAGGAATGTGTCTTAACTCCCAAGGATCCAAGTTAATATAAGCACCTAAATTAAAATGGTTTTCTTATTTTTTAAATCACTAAGAAGAAGAAAAAATGTTATATAGATAGTAGACGTTTAAGGCACATGATTAATGACCCATCTGAATTCATTTCATTCAAAA
The DNA here is from genome assembly GCA_028565735.1 of Pinacopodium congolense. Classification (NCBI taxonomy): domain Eukaryota; kingdom Viridiplantae; phylum Streptophyta; class Magnoliopsida; order Malpighiales; family Erythroxylaceae; genus Pinacopodium; species Pinacopodium congolense. Next base: position 6,451 of record JAOXYD010033964.1, on the reverse strand, counting down.
GTAAAGATAGGGGATTGGTCACATTGGTCACATTAAGAGATAATGCCAAAGGTAAGATAATTGACATTGGAAAGATTGGTAAGGAAAACCATCCTCTCATTAATAATGTTCTCTTAATTTATGGTTTGAAACATAATCTTATTAATATTAGTTAATAATGTGATAATAATTATAAAGTAATCTTAGAAGGAAATGCATGTGTAGTTTTAAGAATAATTGACAATAGTATTGCATTCTTAAGAAAAATCAAAGCAAATATTTACATTGCTAAACTTTGATATGAAATGTTTAGTTTCTATGAGTGAAAATGCATATATTTTGGTATAAAAGCAATGGACATGTAAATCTGAATGGACACTCGAGCATAAAGTTTTAGAAAGATAGAATTTGTGTAGCATTTCAAATGGGAAAATAAGTAAGAAGTTCCTTTAAAAGTAAGAAATTGGTAACTACATCTAGACCCTTAGAACTTCTTCATATGGATTTGTTTCAACCTATTGGATTGCAAGCATAGGTGGTAAATCTTATGCATTTGTAATTTTAGATGATTTTAGTAATTTCATATGCATCTTATTTTGAAGTAGCAAAGATGAAATCTTTAAGTCATTTATGAAAATTTTTAAGAAAATTCAAAATGAAATAGACTTGTCTATTGCATTTATTAGAAGTGACCATGGTACGGAAATTAAACTTAACTTATTTAAATTTTTGTGTGGTGATAATGAAATATCTCATAACTTTTCAGCCTTTAAGACTAACCAATAAAATGGTATAGTAGAAAGAAAGAATAGGATTTTACATAAAATAGGTAAAAAGATGATTAATAAATATAGCTTACCTAAGTATTTTTAGATTGAAGCAATTGCATTTTCATATCATATAATAAATAGGGTGTATATTAGGCTTAAACCGAATAAGACCCTATAAGAACTTTGAAATGGTAAGAAATATAAAATTAGTTACTTTAAAGTTTTTTAGCCACAAATGCTATATAACTTAGAAAATTTTGATTCTAAAATGGATGAGGGTATTATTGTAGGATATTCTTTAACTAATGGATCTTATAGAGAGTTTAATAAAAGAAGTCATGTCATTGAAGAATCCACACCTATAGTATGTGATAAAGGTAACCTTTTCAAAAGTAAAAGAGCTCTTAAAGGTGACGATGTAGGTTTGTCCAAAGACTTGAAAACCTAAATATTGAAGAGAAAAGGAGGACAAATAAACTACTCCACAAGGGCCAATTATTGAACCAAGTGAAAAAAAGAAAGATTATGAGCTTCTAAAGGATTGGAAATATAAAAAGGATCATCCATTGGAGAAAATACTAGGTAATTTTCAACAAGGGATAATTACTCGCTCTCAATTTAGAAATTTGTCTCATCTTACAATCATTTCACAAATTGAACCTAGAAATCTAGAAACAGCTTTAAATGATGAATAATGGATCTTAGTTATGAATGAAGAATTAATTCAATTTGAAAGGAACAAAGCGTGAACGTTAGTACTTGGACCGAAAGATCATCTAATCATTGGTATAAAATAGGTTTTTAAGAATAAGTTAGATGAACAAAATTATGCTAGGTTAATAGCTAAATAATATAATCTAGAGAAGGTATAGATTATGATGAAATTTTTGCACCCATAGATAGGTTAAAAGCAACTAATCTTTTACTTCCATTTGCATCATATATAGGTTTTAATCTATTTAAAATTGTTGTTAAAAGTACAATCTTAAATGGTTTTATTCAAGAAGAGGTATATGTAGAACAATCTCCCAATTTTGAAAGTCACAATACACCCAATCATGTTTTATATTAACTAAAGCATAAGCACCTATGACTTGGTATAATAGGTTGAGTGCTTTTCTCTTAGAAAATGTATTATCAAAGGAAAGGTAAGCCTAAATTTGTTTATGAAAAGGGATAACAATGATATTTTAATTGTTCAAATATATATTTATGATATTATATTTGGTGATACTAATGATGTTTTGTGCCAAGAATTTTGAAAGTTCATGAGTAGGGAGTTTGATATGAGTATGATGGGTGAGATGAACTTCTTCATTGGGATTCAAAGGCATCTTCATCGATTAAGCTAAATATACTAAGGAATTGATAAAGAACTTTGAAATGGACTAAGATAACCTCTAGGAACCCCTATAAACCCATTTACTAAGCTAAATAAGGATGATGAAGGTAAACCAGTAGATGTAAAACATTATCAAGGTATGATTGAAAGTTTATTATATCTTACTGCTAGTAGACCTAACATAATGTTTAGAATATGTTTATATGCTAGGTTTCAAGCATGTCCTAAGGAATTACATTCATTAGTTATGAAACACATTTTTATATATTTATGTGGTTTAATGAACTTAGGTATTTAGTATCCTGAGAACATATTTATGGGCTTAATTATGTATTAAAAGGTAGATTATATGAATAGCTTATTAGATAGGAAGAGTACATCTAGTACATGTCTATTTTTAGGAAATGCAGTGCATTAGTAAGAAATAAAACTTGGTATCTTTGTCTATAGTGGAATTTGAGTGTTTTGCCACAGATAGTTATTGTACATAAATTTTATGGTTTAGAAAATAACTTATGAATTATGGGATTGAACTTAATAAGATACTTATTAGGTGTGACAATACAAATACAAATTGCTTGACTAAAAATCCTATTTAATATTTTAAGACAAAGTGATAGGGATGCATTTTATAGTGTTTTTTTACGTGTTTGAATCTGTGTTTCAATGTGATTTCATCCATATTTTGATGTTTAAATGCTTAATTTGTATTCCTTTTAAGTTTACATATATATTTGATCTTAGGACACAAATACAAATTGAAAAGATCAAGTTTGGAGAAGAATTGAGCAAAATTGGGTGAAGGAGTTAGATAGGGTGTTAAATGGAGGTTGCTACATAGTTGAAGGGTGTCGTTTAGGTCTCCTTACATAACTGTTTAGGTCCTTTTCTAGCAAGCTAAATAGTGGATTGGTTCAAGCACTGTTTAGGTCATTTTTAGGGTCATTTAAGTCCTTAAAAATGCTATTTCAACCAAAACTAAAGGCAAACTTGACTTTTCATCCCTAAAACATCTCAAATCCTCGAGGAGATATATTTAAAGGATGGAGAAGCCAATTTTCATCAGTTTTGCTCCCCAATTCGGGTGGCTCTTGATTTCTTTGTATTTTCCTTTGGTTTTAAGGTTCATTTCATGTTCTTTTCATCTCCTTTTATGTTCTAGTATTAGATTATTGTTTTAAGCATTAAATAGTTTCTATTATTGTTATTTCTACTACTCTTTATTTATTTTCACACTATTTTTATTGTGTATTTCCTTTAAGTTTTTGCTGAATAGTTGTTAAACATTCGTTTACTATTAAAATAGTGTTGTTTCTTTAACTTCAGCCTTATGTTTCTTATTTTCTCTATGATTTCTGCATTTTATCTCCTGACTTATTTAATTTTAGTCTTTTTATTGTTATTTTTAATATGATAGCTTAATTTTCTTTTGGGTTAGAAGATATTTAATGAATTAATAACTTATAATTACAATATTGGAATTAGGTTTTGAATGGGTTTTGTAGTTTATATTAGGATTGAATTAGAATTCCAATTAAATGCCATGAATTTGGGATTGTGGATAGGATTTTCCATCTTATTTATAATTTTATAGTTCAGTTGGTAGGTTTGAACTTTTGATTCATAGGTATTATTAGTGATTACTAGAAGTGGCGATAGACTAATTAAATTAGTAATTGAGAATTAATCAACTTAGCCTAGATGTTTAATTCTCTAAGTTATATAATCTGAGCTTGTGTGATTGTGGCTAAATCCTAATTCACCCCCTCTTAGGTGTCATATAGGACTTAAAATTAGTATCAGTGTTGGTCTCACCTTTTTTTTTTATATATAATTCTAATGAATTAGTGAATAAAGATTGATATAGCAATCCTATGAATTATTTTGCCTCTTCATCTAAATTATAAGGTCACAAAACTTATAAAGCCCCTTATTTTGATGGAAAAAACTACCTATATGCAAGAATAGAATGAAATACTATCTCACGAGTGAAAATGTAGATTTATGGCTTACAATGTCACAAAAAACTCCTATGCCTAGTAAATGTATAGGAAATGAGCAAGTACCTAAAGAGGCTAATAAGTGGGATAATGAAGATAAGAAAGTAGTTTCTATGAATTGTAAAGATATGAATATATGTACAGTGCCTTGAGTATGGAAGAATTTAATAGGATTTCTATGTATGAAATTGCATATGATATATGGCATACTCTTGAAATAACTGATGAAGGTATAAATTAAGTCAAACAAACGTAAATAAGCTCAGTCATGAATATGAACTTTTAAAAATGGAACATGATGAAAATATTTCTTCTATGTATGCTTATTTTAACAATATTATTAGGATTTTAAAGGGTTAAGACCTATTCCAATATTGAGCTTGAAAGGAAGATTATTAGGTCTCTACCAAAGACATGGGAACCTAAAGTAATGACCATCCAAGAATCTAAAGACCTCAAGGCACTCTCCCTTGAAGAGCTCATTGGATCACTTCTTAGCCATGAAATGGTGCTAAAGGATATGCAAGAAGAAGTGGGGCCAAAAAAGAAGAACGTAGCTTTCAAGGCATCCAAAAAGGATGAAAATGAAAATGAAGAGTCATCACTAGGAAGCAAAAATGAAGAACTTACCCCCCATTACAAGGAGATTAAAGAAATCCATGAGGAGTGCATCAATGCATAGAAGAAGCAAGTCCTTCTCCAAGAATAAATTTGTTAACTGTTATGGGTCAAATTGATAGATTTTTAATGGATAATTTATCGAATTATGACCCCTAATTCAGTGCCTAATTGTTAAATTGATGTCTTATTATGTTCAATATGCAGGATGGAGCTTAATGATGAAGATTGGAGCAAAAATATAAAGAATTTTTCTTGGTTTGTCCATTAACAGCCCCCAGACAGGGTGCCGTTGAAGGAAGAATAGGGTGTCGTTTAAGAATGTAGAATTTGAGCATTAACGTCATTAACTCTATTTAAGAATGTGTCGTTATAAGGAGGCAGGGTGCCGTCATTAACCAAAGTCAACAATTTCATCTCCAAATCTTAAAGATTTCAACACTGACATGTCTCCAATTAATTCCACTGTCTTCTAACACATGTGGGAGGTCTAAGGTGTCTGCATACAATAAGAAAAACACAGAACTAACTCCTAGTTAGAGAAGCTCTTGCTTCTCTCTTACATTTTCTTAGACAGTTTAGGCTTTAAACACATGTAATTCGAGTTTTAGAGTGTATTTTGAGTTGCTGTTTGTTGGATAACATTGTTAAGACTTATATCTAAGTTTCTAAACCATCATAGGGGGCTTTCTAACTCAGATCATTACTTATATTCTCCTGTTTTACGAATTAATCAAAGTTCATGTTCTTATGTGTATATTCTTGAATGTTCTTTGATTTTCTTGCAAGATCTTGTGGATTTCAAAGTTGTGTTAATGTCCAAATCAAGTTAAGAAGTTCAATACTTGTCCAGAAGCTTTCTAAACATGTTTTGTAATTTCTAAACTACTTATTTCAGTTTATATTTGTAGATATATCAAAGTATATGGCTTAAGATGCATGTTTTGTATTCTTTGATGATTATGTGTGCTTAAATTTATTTTCTAGCTTTGTATTTGTGTTTTAATGTTTTAAAGGAGTTTGAATTCATGTAATAAGGCCTGATTTTGTTTATTAAAGATCTTAAAGTTTTGATTTGACCTGATCAACTAAGATTACAGTGAAAAATAATCTAGGATCCGAGAAATCTACCTAGGTTATTAGAAAAATCAATAAACAACATGAATCAATCTTTGCATAACTAAATATGGATTATTTGTGAGAATTAGAGATCTGAAATTAAAATTTCAGAACTCACTTACTTGAAATTAAATCCCATTACCTAGATGTAAAGCATAACCAAACTTTAAACTAAGTTTAATGGAGAAAAGGTATAAGTCTTAACCATATCTTTGTCTTGAATTCGTGAAGGAACTCTAATATGCCTTTGAATTTGTTTTTAAGCTCAATTAACTCATTAATCACTTATCCATAGCTGGATTCCAAAAGTTTATAATTTTTAGTTATCTGTAACTATGATAGTTTATTAATTTTATCTTTTCATCTTTTAAATTAATTTGGAATTTCCTAGATAATTGTAATCTAACTAATCTGGTAATTAACTTAAGAATACCAGATTTTTCCCCATGGGTTTGACACTCAGAGTCTTAAATGTACTTCACTTTATTACTTGTTCGATAAGTGCACTTGCCTTTAGTCAAGTTGGTTTTCTCTTAATATCATTTTGGTTTTTAAAGTAAAATCGATTTAAAGAAATACCATTTTTAATCTATTCAACCAACAAACAACACCTCCACACATAC
>JAOXYD010033926.1:0-14016 GCA_028565735.1 Pinacopodium congolense | reverse complement strand
TGATGCAGATTTAATTATTAGACACAAATTTATATAGAAAAGAAGAAGATTAGAAGTGATTGGAAGCATTGAAGAGGTGTCTTGTAATTGAATTAAGAGAAAATTTTGGTCTTGCATTTCAAACTCTCTAAAACGATATAAGACTTAAGGAGAAACAACACTAGCTCATCTCACACGTTCCACCTTCTTTTAAACTCCAAACAACACAGTTTTAATGAGAGGATTTGCATGGGTTTTTAATTAACAAAAGACCTATAGAGGAGTAGGACAAGTGAGTGTTGGCGGCTACACAAAAAGGAGAGAGGAGGGATGACGTTGAGGAGTTAGCTAGATAGAGGTGGGTATGGCTTCAACATCAAAAAAGGTGGGACTCTCTCCTCTCTTGGTAAGGTGCGCGATTTTTGTCTTTTAATTAAGAACGTTTTTTAGAGAAGCCAAAGGCTTGGCTTGAGTGGAGAGTGACAGCACATAGACTCTCCTCCTTTGGTGTGAGACTTGTCCAGGAACAAACTAATGGAGACCTTACATGGTAGAGCCGAATTTGATAAAGCATGAGAGAAGCTTTCCACCTTTTGTCAATAATGACGACTCACACTTGGAATTCTTTCTTGACTTTTTTATTCTGAATTCTTTATTTGACCATAGTTTGAGTTATTGTTTGTAATTACATAGCTTGACATTATTTGACTGAATGCTTGTTGATTTAGTCTTGATTTTGTTGCTTTATTTTCAATAGCCAAATGTATGTCTTACCTTAGCCGAATTTCACCTTTGTTTAATCTTGTGATTTATATTATCATCCAATCTTTGAACATTAATTTATTTTCAAACATGAATGATAGTTTCAGATTTACCTTGATTAATTATTAAGTTGTTTAAGGGTTTTATTTTTTTAGAGTTTCATTTATCCATAGAATATTTGGTTCACCTATGTTTAGTAGTTACTTTCTATGCATATTCTTAAGTTTTAATTCATTTCCATTTTAGTTTTTGTTTAATATTTAAATCTGGAATTTTTATTTAAAGTACTAAATTAAGTTCTAGATAATTGCCTACTAATTGAAGTAACTTAACTTTTTATTAGATAAAGTGTTGAATTTGATTTCTTAGATTAGTTATTAATTTTCCAGCTTTTATCTTACTTGTTTAAGCTTTAGATTTTATTATTTTTCATATTTGTTTCGGTTAAAATTCAGTTTGAGTGAAGTGTTATTCCATAGAGTTTTGTTTATTCTTAGTGTCTTTGGTTCATTGTTGCTTAGTAACTAAATATTTTTGTTTGTTTTTATATCTTAATCCAAGTAATTTTAGTTTTTATCCAAGTAATAAATGCTGGAATTTTTTGTTAGAATATTAATTTGAGTTTTATTGAATTAGGTCTTAGCTAATTAATTAATATCTTAATTAACTTAAGTTTGTCTTGGTTTAAGTGCTCAATTGTGTTTTTCATTAAGTATTTTAAATTTTCCAGCTTTTCATTTATTACTTAACTATGATTTATGTTCATTTAATCTTTTTTTTAAGTTGGTTGAACATATGTGGTTAGTTCTCTTAGGGGTTTGGAGATAATAAAAGGATGAAAGGATGAAAATTATGAGAACTATGTTAAATTTATGATTAATTAGATGCTTGTTGTCTAGGTTGGTTTGGGACAAAGGTTTCATGTCATAAATTAGGAGTTATCTCTAGGCTTGATCACCCTTTAGGTAATTTCCTAATCCAAAAACTAGAGTTGAGCATGTGATGCATAATAGTCCATAGTAATGCCCGAAAGTAGCAATAGGCTAGTTGAATTTGTTAGGATACTTAATCAACTAAAATAGGGTTCCATACCTTTAGGTTACACCTTCCGATCTTGAGAGTAGGTGACCTAAGTTATTAGTTCCTTAATACCTAAAGTGTCTTCACTATTAAATCTAGAGAGCTTGTTCTAGGTTTTAAATGGGGATAAGTACATTTCCAGAGCTTATTAGAATTGTCTAGTTTAGAGGAACTAAGGGCTTGAGAGCTTATTAGAGCCCATAGGCTAACACTATGACTAGAGTACCTCTTATTTAGATTCTAGCATCAATGATCTTCCCGACATCTTAAAGATATCTCCAACCCACTTCTTTGCTATTATTACTCATCTTGTCTAAATTTGTTTTGTGTTTGTCTCTCTGTTTGTGTCTTTTACATCTTGGTTTGTCTTGCTTTCATCTATTCATGGTCTTTTATTTTCTCTTTCTTGCAACAATTGAAATAACATTTGCATCCCGACTCTTTGTGGTTCGACCCTAGCTCACCATTGCTACATAGTTTGGATAGATAGGAATTTATTATTTGATAGCTTGTGACGAGCTCATCAGCTTTTAAGCCTTTTGGCTAGTTCTTTTGATTTTGAGTTACAAGAACTTTTGGGAAAATACTTTTAGTGGCCTCTTTAGTATGTTTTTAAGTTGTTAAGTGTGTTTTTCAAGTGTTTTTATTTTAGTCTTTTATTTTGTCCTAGTTTGTGTTAAGTTTTTTTCTTTTAAGTAAAGTGCCCTTTTTAGTGCCTTTAAGTTGCTTTTCTCTTTTATGTTTTGCTTTAATTCTATTGTGTCCTAGTTTTTATTAGCAGTTTGAGTGTGTTTTCAATTTGGACTTAGTTTTTTTGTTGGTCTTTAAGGTTTTAAAATTTTTGTGTTTTTGGTATTTAAGCTTAGACTTTGGTTTCTTTGTGTTTTAGCCCTTTATTTTTAATTTTAGTGTGTTTTTAGTGTTCTTAAGCTTAATCCATGTTCAATTTGTGTATTTAAATCATTTGGATTGATTAGGACTTGAATTGGGCTTGATTTGGTGCAATGTTTCTACAATTTTTGTTTCTGAAATTACTATTTTAATGACTAAAACTACAGGTTATAATAGCTCGCATTTTAGTCCTGTGTCTAGCATTTTACTCTCTGCCTGGGAGTTAAACATAACCTGTGATACAGTGCTCTTTAACTTCTCAGGTTCCACTATTTCACTTCGTGGTAGGCATAAAAACAATGCAGCATCCATCTTCTTCTCCAACAGACCTTTTTCATAGCCCCGACCACTTCCACCCCCTTTAAACTTTAAATCGCCTTAACTTCTTCATTTCTTGGCCAAATTTTGCGTTCTTAGTGTTTATTTGAAGCTCTTTTAATTATGAATCATTATATACTAGTCTTGTGGCCAAATTCTACTTAGATTTGTTACAATCTCCTCCAAAACCTTTCAGGTACTATTTATGTTCCCAGGCTTAGCTTTCAATTTATGTGATGATTCAGACATCCATTTCCTTTTATTTTACTACCATTATGTTATAAATTTTATTATCTTTATATTAGTACTAATTTCATAAATTAATTTTACCATCATTTTTTGAAATTTTTACTTCAACCGATATTCATCTGTTTTGTCACAGAATTTTTATTTTATTTTTCTTGGTATTTTCTGACTATGTGCTATATGCTTATTGAACTATTTTTATTCAGCTGGTACCTAGAAAGTTTGCTCGAGCCTTTAGCCCTAAATCTCGACCTGATTTCAATCATTCTCAGTTTATGAACCAAGAGAATGCTCACTAGTTCAAGGTTCGACACAACAATGAATTCATAGCTGAGCATTCTATTGAGGCAGGTGTTAAGGCTAAATTTCAGGTTTCGCCCCTATTCTAAGTTCTTCAGTAGCTTCCCTTACTAACGCTTGTAGGTCCCTTTTATCCATTATTAGTGAAGAAATTCTTTGCCAATATTAAGGAGAAGAACGTAAAAAACCTCATAGCAATTTGGTCATCAGTCTGAGGTATTCCTATTATGCTCACTTGTTCCTTTCTTACTAAATTCTTAGGAGTACCGAATGTAGGCGATTTAATTGTGCATAAGGTTGATAGGGTTTAAGGAGATTCAGTTAGTTCTAATCCCTCATTCTTAATAAATCTAGCTAGAACTCAATTAGGTTTAGTTAGTACACCTAACTATCTAGACTATCCTACTTCTCAGTTGACTATTAGAGATCATATCATTGTTGTTATTTTTAGTACCAACATCCTTCCTCATGCTAGTGGTCTTTATGAGATTCATTTTAATGATACTTACCTTTTATATAAGCTACTATATGGCTTAGGAGGCATTGAGGGATTGCATTTAATAGGTTTCATTTTGCAAAGCTTGAGAAATGTAGTTCGACAAGCCTGTTCAATCAAAAACTTTTTCTTTCCTTATTTGCTTATGAGGACTTTTGAGTCAACAAGTGTCTCTTTTGATGGCAAGCTGATAGTGCATCCCACAACTCTATTTCATATTCCTTTATCAAGCTTTGATCATACTATAAAGTTGGTGGAAAGTGGAGAAACTGTCTTTTTAGACATTTACAAGCAAGTGAGCATATAGACAAGGTCAAAATTCCAGCAACTGCTCCTGTTGTTGCTCCCAAATAGGGTTAAGGCGAGGCTTCGTCAGAAGCCATGCCAAGTGGTCATAGGCCTCATGGTGACACTTCCATTCTAGCCTATGTTCCTACTGTGCCACCTACTAAGGCTCCTAATAATTTGATGGCGGCCTTTTCACACTTTGAGAGCTCTATTCAGACTAGCTTTACAACAATTCACTCAGGATTGGATGGGATGGTGGAGCACTTACTACCACTTATCAATAGTTAGATAGGATTGAGGAGTATCACCAAGCTAGTGATCATGGTGGTCCTAGTTCTAGTTTTTGGACTTGATGACTTATACACGTGTTGTTCTTGGATTTTTTTTTTTGTTTCTTTTAGTGATTATATCCATTGTGTTTTCCTTTTAGTTGTGGTTTCATTGCTTCTTAAGTATTTGGAGTTCAATTTATTTTGGGTTCTGTTGCTCTATTCACTCCTTGATGTACTCAAACATTGGATTATTATTTATGTAAGGAGTTATTGTTATTATGATTGGCTTCTATTACTTTCATTGTTTCTTTATCTTTTCTAGTTGTAGCAAGTCAAGATATGGTTTCAATATCCCCTTCAACAAAGCATTCATTTTATTATCTATTTATTCCTGGTTATTTCCTTCATTTTCCCTCATTTGTTATGCTTTATTGTTGATTTTATGAACATCGAGGATAATGTTCAATTTAAGTATGGGGGAGGGAATGGTTGTTTCACACTTATGTTTTATTTATCCTAAATCACATCATTTTATCATCTTTTTCAAAGTAATCTATAATTTGATTTCCTTTTAAATTTGATCATTTTGATGTTTTGAAATGTTATATTATCAATTAAGCATGATTATTAAGACTGACCTTTGATGGTTTCATGTTTTTTATTATGGATATTTAACAATCCTTGTGAATTTCCATGTATAAAATAAGTATCCCTAAAGCTTTTTGTGACTTCTTTTAGTAATTTCATTATCTTGTTTTAATTCCAAATCAAATTCAATGGAAAATGAAAAGAGAAGAAGACAAAATGATAAAGTGTGCTTAATTAAGTTAATTTGTGTGTTTATTTATAGCATTTGCATATTAGCATTAATTTGGAGAGGAAATCTAAGAAATAGTGAAGAATGGTATTGAAATATGACTAAAACGGTGGCCTACAGTGACGTTGTGTTTTACCCCTTCTGGCTTGCATTTTACTCTGTTCTGGGAGTCAAACAATGGCAACTATACGATGTCATTCTAGTGTTCTTTAAGTGTCATTTTAGTATCTATCGAGATATTTTTAACTATAACTTACAGAGCCACTTGCTGCAACTTGTCCACTTGCTTGCTACTTCCAAAAGACCTACATAAGAAGCTAGAGAACCAAAATTCATTGAAATTAACAAAGATTAGAGTCTCCAATTCAAAGAATTAGCTTAGCTTTTTCATTTTCTTTCTTTAATTTAGGTTATTTTTCTGTTCTTCCTTTTCTAGCTTTGTTCATGTGATTTTCAAGTTAGTGTAAGGATTCCTAAGAGTTTGTTAAGGTGTTTGAAGGTTGTATAACACTTTGGAGCATTATTTGGTGAAATCTAATAACTTTCTTTTCTTTATTCAATCTGAATTATGTTGGATATATATGATTTTTTTATCATATTTCCAAATGAGGTTAGGTTCTTAAATGCTTTAGTTGATTTTTTATCATATAATTGGAAGCTAATCTTTGTTTATATGAGAACTTAATGCTTGTTTGACTTGGCCACTTAGAATAAGATCATAATTTGTTTAGGATCCGATAATCTCTACTTAAATCATTGGAAAATTCTGTAAACAACATGATTTAATCCTTTGATCCAATAAATATACCTTGGTTATCATGAGGACACTAATCTTGAATGGAATTTAGGATTAAAACTTCTTGAACTTTAAGCCTAATGCTTATTAATTGATGCATAAGCAAAGATCAGTTTAGAATGTTTAGAGAAAAGACATAAACTTAATCATAGCTATTTTTTGAGATAGTGAAGGCCCTATCCATAACTCACACAAATTATTTAAGGCTTAATCCTTAGCTTATTAATCAATTTGGTAATCTTACTTCAATTAGGGATCCATAACATTGCTAGGAAAGTTTTTTGTTTTTTTAAATGTCTTTAGTCAATTTAACCCCTTAGTTTTAAGCCTTGGTTTCCTTAAATAATTGTAATCCAATTTCTTTAGTAGTCATACTATCAGTTCTCTATGGGTTCAAAATTCTGGAGTCTTAAATGAGCTTTACTTTATTACTTGTGATCAGTACACTACTATAAATTTGATTTGGAATTGAATTGAAATTGCATGCAAATTACTTGAATTATTTGAGTTAAAATAGTGATACAAATCGACCCAACACCTATGCACTGATACCATTTGAAAGTCTCATGGAACCCAAGAGGGGTGTGAATTGAGTGTCTTTCCTATTAAACTAAACAACTTAAGCTACCTAAACCAAACTTAATTATTTATAATCACTAAAACCTATATTTAGGATACCCAACTTAAGCTTAATGGTTAAAAGTCTTCAAATGATAAGTATAGTCTAGGATACACCCATTAAAATGCACCAACAATTAGTAAGATCACATTTTTTAAAGGAAACAATTTAAAAGATGAATAAGTACCCAAGTTATTTGTATAAAATGATGCATCAATGTCTAGATCCTAACCTACGAGTCAACTTCATACACTTATGTATTAATATATACCTATATTTAGGAAGGCAATGCAAATGAAAAAAAAAAGCATAACTTTTATAAGAATACAAAGCCATAAAATGATGCCTTTTGGACCCTTGATTTATCTCATACTCCTATTGAATGTTCAAAAATCTAGAAACATTTCTCCTTATCATCCCATGTCTCATTTCCATCAAAGGATAACATATAGATAGATAAAAACTAGAAATGTTTTGCACTAATATAGATAAGAAACTTATGCTAGGTTATAATACTATAAACTTAAGAGTTTATAAGGGTTCATTTTATAATGTTTTTTTATGATTATTTGATGTATAATTACCCCTATTTTAATGTTAAAATGTTCAATTTAGTTTTGGAATTATTTAAATTATAGATTAATTCCCAATTATGAAGAACTTTGTGGGAAAAGATATAAAAAATAGAGCATTTTAAGACTTAAACATAGATCTATTAGACCACTATCTAAGTTCCTACAACCCACACTTTTAAAGCTAAAGGCGAGTATCTAAACAATGAAATTTAACTATTGTCTCTAGGGTCATTGAAGTACCCAAACATGTTTTTCTTGTTGGATATCTAATCAATTCAACTCCAATTTGCACCAACTTATAGCCACTTACAGGGGACATATAAAAGGACCTCTTGAAGCCATAACCAAATTTACCTCTTTATATATAATTTTCTTCTTCTTTCTCTGGGTTAGATTTTTCTTCTATTTTTATTTCCAACTTTTTTATTTGGATATTTTAGTTTGTTTTTAAGCATTCAAAGGGTTTGTAAACGTGATTCAGAGTTTATTTCACTTTAGAGCTTCACTTAGTGCTTTTAAACTCTTAAATCATTTTTATCTTACTCTTTTGTTGAATATACTTAAAAACATGTTGCTTAAGGCTTGTTCTTATTGTTCTTTAATCCAAATGTGTTTCTAATCTAATTTTTAGCTAAGGATGGACTAGTAAATGCTTTGATTTAGTTTATTATATGTGTTGGATGATAATATTTTTTTATTTGAATGCTTAATACTTTTTTTAAATTAATCATTCAAGATAAAGACATTAGATGATTAAGGATATGGAAATCTATCTTAATTATTGGATAAATCAATAAATAATGTTACTTAAATCAATGAATGACCAAACTTTAGTTAATCATGAGGGTTTTAATTTAGAAATAAGGTATTTTTAGGTTAAACTTCTTGAACTTTAAGCTCATTACCTAAGTTTGATGAATGACTAAACTTCAAGATATGACTAATAGAGATAAGGTATTATCTTAACCATAGCATTACCTTGATCAATGAAGATATCCTAGATTATGTATCCAGCCCTTTCATAACTCAATTGAATTATTAAAAGCCTAAACCTGAGCTAATTATTCAAATTTGTAATCCTTAAAGTATTTTGAACTACTTTACATTGATTGGAAGTTTTTAAGTTTATTTGGTTACTTTAACTTTCTTAAATTGCAATTTTGAGTTCTCTAAATAATTGTATCTCAAGTGACTTACTATTTAAAGTATTTTTCTCATAAGATCGACATTTGAAGTCCCAAATATACTCTACTTTATTACTTGTTAATCAGTATACTTGTCATAAAAGTTAGCCTTGAATTGATTTCGATATGTATGTTAAAAGATTAATTTATTTAAGCTTATTTAGTATTAAACTGATCAACAACAATTTTTTTGTCTCCTTGCTAGAGAATATATCTAGTGAAACTAGAAATATATTAATGCCAACTATTCTAGAGTTTTATCTTTTCTTTTTTACTTTTATTTTCTATGTTGTTTTTCTTTGTTATTTTTTTGTGTTTGTTTGATGTTTCGATTAGATTTTTCTATCTTTACTTTTTTTTTCTTTGGATTTGTATGTTGGAACATCTTTTGTTGCCTAACTTTAGTCATTTAGAAGATGTGGATGCAACAAAAATATTGGCAAGATTGCCAATAGAATGAGCCAGAAGTTGAAGGGAATGATTAGGGTGATGGCTATATTGAGTAATTTGATAAAAATTATACCCCTAATTCTATGACTTATTCTAATTAGGCTTGGCATAATCATACTTGTTTTGACCAACCTCCATCCTTTCTTATCAAGAGCAACCTCATAATGATGTAAGATCCACAATATGTGATTCAATTAATGAGAACCTATTTAGCAATCAACTTACGATGGAAAAGTTGAAATCCTTTTATCTTAATTAGAGGGAGCAATTAACAGAATCCCTTAGAGAAAATTATCTCATTGACCCTCCTAAGACCACTATGTAATCAAGTGATCTGGAAACTTTTGATACAGATAATGGTAAGTAAGAGCTTTCAATTGACTTTGAAATGAATGATGTGGAAGTCGATGAGTGCTTGAATCATAAACAAGCTCTTAAATTTGAAATTTTTAAGCATTATAAGGAAGTTTTAGATGTTGATGAATCACTTTTTGAATCTATGGTTTAAGTAGCTAATGATTCAGAAGGACCTTTGAATGAACTAGAAACACATGATTTAGGAGCCCTTAAATTTACAAAAGATGAAGTAGTTGATTAAAACCATGATGAGGCCATAATTAGTGGTGAGGAGAAGCTTATAATTAAATCAAAGGAGTGTGGAGTAGAAGCTTATGATAAGGTTTTCAAAAGTGAGAAAATCATGGAACCTAAGGCACCATTAGAGAATTTTGATTTTTTAAGTGATACAGCTTTTGATCCCAGGCCAAAACTTGTACTTCTTGATTATTTGCCATGGTATTTTGTCAAGGAAATGAGTTTTTTGGTTTTTTGTCAAGGGTAAGGTTCATAATTCAATTGATGTCTAATTGGAGGTATAGGAGCCCTTGGAACTCTAGCTTGCCCATATCTAGAGAATAAAGATAAGATATTGGTTAATGAATCAAGGATGAGATTGAAAATTCCTTAACATTAAGCTCTAGCTAAAAGACTTTAAACAAACACTTATTGGGAGGAAACCTGGCCATAAAAATAGGTTCTTTTGTTCCAATTTAGTTTTCTTTGGGTTTATTTTTATTTGATTCTTTTGAAGAATGTTATTAAATATTACTTCTCTAGTCTTTTGATGTGTTTCCTTTAGGTTTAATGTGATTTTATTTTAAAAGTCTTTCTTAGGCTTCCTTGTTTATAGTTTAGTGTGTTTTAATTTGGTTTTACTCAGTGTGATTTTGATTTTTATGTGTGGTCCTTTTCTTTTTGTCGTGTGTTCAGCCTTTTGTATGATGATCTTAATGTTTTTAACATTTAATGTGCTTGATTTAGGAGTAATGTATTTAAGTTTCCCTTGGATTTCCTTATTAGAGTTAGTATGTTTTGGTTTGGCTTTATTTAGTATGTTAAGTTTTTTTCTTTAACATTAGTCTTTTTTATTGTGTTTGATATCTTTTGATTTAATTTCCTTAGTTTTAACTGTTTCCAACCTTCATCCTTGAGCAAATTTGATGTTCAATCAATTTATAATTATTAGGCTTTGAATTGGAAGTAATTTAGTTTTGTTTGTGTTGATTTTCAATTCTTAGAAGTGCTTTATAGGACCTAAATGATGGTATTAAATAGCAGGTTGACTCTGTAAGAAACCATTGTTTAATTGTTTCTATGGACCTAAACAGTAGTCTTCAACAGTGTGATTTGGCTCCTCTGAAAGTACTGCTTAAGTTTTTGTTAAAGAAAAAAATGACGTAGCTTTCCCCTTCTTCTTCTTCTTCTTCCTCTACCACTTATTCATCACCATCAAAGCCCTGAGACCTTTAAGCCACCATTTTGTGACATTTCTTCATCAAATTCCATATTTTTTTGTGTCTATCTTTTACATTTTTTGTGATCTACTCAATTGTATCATCATTTCACTTTAAAACCATCAATTTTTTCCCAAAATTCCTTTCAAACCTCTCAATATCCACTATTCACACTGCTCCCCTTTATTTGCATTTTCCTATCATTGTAAGGATCCTTTGCCTTAATATTTTGGTATCAATAGCCCATGTTCTTACTTACATATGAACAAAGAGAGTACAAAACAAGAAATTTAATGTTTAAAAGGCACCAAATGATTGAACAACTAATAGGCAGCCTCCCAACACGTCTATGAACTCCTTTAAATTCTCACTAAT
This sequence comes from Pinacopodium congolense, assembly GCA_028565735.1. NCBI lineage: Eukaryota > Viridiplantae > Streptophyta > Magnoliopsida > Malpighiales > Erythroxylaceae > Pinacopodium > Pinacopodium congolense. Next base: position 2,775 of record JAOXYD010033926.1, on the reverse strand, counting down.
AATTACAATATATAAAAGCTGGAAAAGAAAAAGAAAAGAAAAACCTAAAAACTAAGGAAAGAAGAAGAAAATTTGATGTTTGATCTGAATTCTCCCTTCAAATCTATCCTAACTTCTTCAAAAATGGCCTTTAAGTCTTCTTATACATGTTGACTTCAAGTAGGAACAAGTTGAGCAAGTTGTAGCAAGAGGAGGAAAAAGTTGCAGATAAAAAATGCATGACAGCTACAAAAACAGCGCTTAAAGAGGAGTAAAATTATGGGCTATGAAAGTCTCATTTAAGTCTCTGTCTTCGAGAGTGAACTAGTAGTCCAAAGAGTACCATGATAGGCTCGATGCTGCTATTATTTTAGTCTAAATTTAAGAATTTTTATTGCATAATCTAAGAATTTCTTAAAGAATTGGCTTTCATCAACATTATACATGAATATAAATGATATTTAAACACTTTAGCATCAATTTAGGGAAAATGTACATTAAATTGACTTGAAATGGATATGAAAATACATTGAAATCAAAGCCTAATACTGTGACATGTGTATATTAAAGTACGTGTAAAATAAAATATTGAAAATATTAAGATGAGCTTTAAGGATAAATTAAGTGAATATGTTAAGATGAGTGAATATGTTAAGAGTTCTGTAAAAAAAACAAATTAGGTTTTTTAAATGTATTAGAATGATTGAATATATTTGTTGAACCAAGGTGGTTCTAATCATGTGTTTTGATGATGACAAAACCTTATTATGACTAATGTTTAAGTCTTTGATGTTTATAAGATAGGTTGATGGAACCTAAGGTAGAAGAGCCATCTTGAAGATAATAAAGGTGATCAAAGAGCTTGGATATCAAGGATCAAGATAAAGCTTAAATGATGATCAAGCTTGAAGATCAAGAGAAGTTTGAAGATCAAGTATTTTAGACCAATTTTGATTCTAATGCCAAGAGGAACCTATCAATCTTACTTCTCACAAAGAGGGTGAAGAGCAACCCTTGCAACAATCTTTTTATGGCAAAGAGGGGCCTTTACAACTCAACCAAAATTTATAGCTTTTGTCCTGCAAGGACATCCCCTAATCCAAGTTTCCTTGAGTTTTAAATCAAGCTTATATAGCTTATGACACCCTTGATCAAAATCAACACAAGATGCAATATGCAATAAATGCAATATGGAATGTCAATGCACAATTAAGGCCTAATCCAATCCAATTAACATACAAGGATGATCTTAATCCAAATATTCTTTATCCTAGGTGAAAAGCAACCTAAAAAATATATTTTAAAGGCAAAGAGCAGCCTATACCACAATTAACAATCAACACAAATTAATTCCCCCAATTTAAGTCACTAAACACACCTTCTATGATGTTTCTCTAATGCTCATGCAATAAACTCATTTCTAAAAATTCTAGAGGCAAACCAAAATTATAACTAGCCTCCTAACACTTAATAGATCATAAACAAACAATTTTATCTAGCAAAAGCACGGATAAATTCTCAAACAATCAGATTCAATTAATATCAACACAAGCTGTCTAAATATGGAACCTATATGCAAGATATATTTTTCAGCTTATGTATCAATGAATTTCACCTTTCAAATGATGCAAAATAAATTCAACCAACCTACTAGAACCTTAATCAATCAGTTAACAATCAATCTCCATAATAAACACAATTTTTACACATCAATTGGATAAAGAAAATCAAGCATAAAGCCAGAATGCTCAAATCTGGACAACTTTGAGCAACTTACAAAAATTAAGCTCAAACAAACAATATAATCACTTAAAAATTGAAAACAAATACTAACAATCTCCTAGGATCTTAAGTAAACTGAAAACAATAAATTTTCACTCCTAAAAACTAATTAAAACTTAAAATCGAAGCCAATAAAGAAGCTACAGAGAAAATACGTCAGTTTGGACAGTTTTGAGTAGTATGTGTTCTTTGAGCTCAAACGCACGATTTGAGTGCTTAAAAATTAAAGTAAAAGATCATATGTACTCTTGATATCTTAAGTAAAATGTGTATGATACTTTTGAATCAACAACAGTTTTGCTAGCTTAAAATTGAAGAACACAAAAGTTCAAAAAAATTTTTTAACCAAAACAGAGACAGTTTTGGTATATTAATCTTTAAAAGCTAAAAAAATGAAATAATGAATCACAAAATTAAATAGAAGCTTTATGGGATTCGTCTATATCTAAACTAACAGAAAACACAAATTTTTTAGTACAAAAAACTGATTTAAAACACTAAACTATGAATTGAATAAAAACTATACAAAAACTTAAGAGAGCTTTGAGTATTTGAGAGATTTTGATCTTGCAATTTATTTTTCAGAGGTTCTAAACTTATTAGAAATGTTTAGGAATCATATATATAGTGTTGGGAGAGGTTTGAAGTTGTTAAAAACAAAAACTAGCTGTTTGGGAGGTTAAAAAGTTGTTTAATCCGAAAACTCAAAACTACCTGTTAGAGTCTGAGTTATTAATGGTGCCCTCTGGGATCATCAACAGTGTCGTTGTTCATAGAACAGGCCACTGTTGATGCTCCTGGAGAAGGGGTGATAAACGACACCTTCTGAATCAATCAACGACGTCGTTAATCAGATAAACAACCTGCCGTTTTCGTCCAGAAAGCATGAAAAAATACTCCAAACTAACTCTAAAACTTTCCAAGCAAATTCTTAACATTAAATAAGACTTTAAACAAGTTGTAAAGCATAATTTAAGGCTGTTTAAATCATCACAATAATTCAATCAATTCAAA
>JAOXYD010033906.1:0-14018 GCA_028565735.1 Pinacopodium congolense | reverse complement strand
AGTAAGGAAGTAATATTGAATTGTTCAACATTTGGAAGTATTTGTCTAACTTTGTTTAAGGCATTTTCCAATACATAAAGTACATGAATATAGGTTGGGTCAGTAATATGGTCTAATTTATAAATCATACTTAATTTCATAATAACATTTATGCTTTTAAAAAAGTGTTTTCTCTTTTTCATCAACTCTATCTCACTTTGGATTAAGTTTATGTATATTCAAGGCATGGCCAACCTCTATAATTACAATCTAACGAGCATGTTTTTCAATTTCTTCCATCCCCCTTACTAGCAAGAATGGAAATAGTTGAGTTTGTTTAAATTATATGATAGATTTCCTTCATAATGTATCCATTTTATATGAAATAAAAATTAAAAAGGAGAAACTTTAAATAAATTGATAATTAACCTTATCTAATTAATCAAAGTAAGGCTTGACACATTCAAACTCATTTCCTATTTATTATTATTGAGGAATTTATAATTATCATTTTTAGAGTATGTAGTAAAATTTTAAAAATTATAGTTGTTGTGTTCTATATAAAAGGAAAATAAATCTAATCCTATCCTAAACCAAATCAAAGGCAAGTGACCTTATCAACAAGTAGTAGAAAATAATAAAAATTTGAGTCTTCTACTATAGGGACCAATGCACAAAAATATCAAATTAAACAATGCGTAATTACTTAAATAATTGAGGTTTTAAATGATGCAAACAAGAATTTAAGACTAATAATTAGAAAAATAATAAAAAGATTGCAACCTAACAATACTTAATGACTAGGACTTATCCAAAAGTAATAATTGGTCAATACTTTAGGTTTCAATAGGTTAGTCACATAAGAATGTTCGATGAAATGATTTAGGACCTATTTTATTAAACCAAGATATTACTAATGGTCATAGAAACATATTATCTCTTTTAAAGTTAAATTACTTACTTAGTCTATAAATAACTTGGAATAAAATACATGAATATTAAGAAGCCTAAATCTAAGTTCATTAAACTTAAGAGTCCTCACACAAGACTCTAAGGCTTGTTCCACTCTTAGATTCAAGTATGTTACACAATTTATTTTCTAATAATTGAAACCCAATGTACATGGAATTCTATTTACTTAATAATCGAACCTAAGTGATCAAGCTAAATTGGAAGAAATAAGCATTCAATTGATGTAAAAATCCATTCACTAATTTTGTTCTTAACCTAAATACACTCGTAATCTCAACCAAAATAGATTATTTGTACATGTTAGTTAATATAAATCAAGAATAAATCAAATAAAGCATATCCATTGAATAATATATGTAAAAAGAGTCAATACAAATAGAAAAAACACATGGTTACTCCATGTTGAAATCTATGTCTTCCCATCACTTGTATGCTCTCCAAAGTCAAATTGCCAAGCAAAATCTAATTGAATAGGAAAAAAAACTAGAGAAAAACCTATCTATATAAGTGTTTGGTGTGAATTTGCTATAAAAACTATGTAAAAATGAGATGAAAAAGACCATATATAGTCATCTAGGTGGCCATTAGGGTTTAGAGACAATTAGGGAGTAATTTGGCCAATTTTTTCCTTAAAAATCATAAATACGAAGCGTACAATGACCTAAATAGTGGTTGATTATTTGTTAAATGGTGCTGTTGAAGTACCACCATTCAAATCCCAGAATAAGACTTAAAGGGTTGTTTTTTAAAAGTTAAATGACGTCATTCAAGGTTTCCAGCACTTGTCATTTAATCTCTGTTCCGCATATATGATGGTATGGTTATGCTTTACCTAATTTTTAAATAAAATTAAATCAATAAACACATTTAATAATCACAATTAATGAAGAAGGCAAGTGTACCTATCACTAGTGTAATATAGTTAGGTGGTGAATCTAGGGTTGATCCATAAGGATTCCTATTATCTATGAGTTCCTATCTAAATTAGATAACTTATCAAAATGAATAATTGATTGATTAATGAATGTTACCCAAGACAATTGCAAAGGTTAATAATCAAAGATGAAGCTAAGATTCAGGTAATCTCACCCTTTAGGATGCATGTGTATTCATTGTATTCTTGTCTTAACTCAAATTTTGATTTATTAGATTGTAAACTCCTTAATATAAATTACACTTTCTCTCAAGCTATGTAACCCTATTCAATTCAATAAACTATGAGAAAGTTCTCTCTATCCCAAACTAAAGATTGAATGTCTTAGTTCTATGGAATTTATTGTTTCAATTAAACGTACACCTAATCCGGATATCTTATATAAGCCTATCTCTGGGTTTCCATGAAAGATACTTTGTTAATGAAATGATCTAATGCATATAATTGATCTTTCAATCTAATCATACACGATCAAAGCCTTGAAAACAACGTTTAAATTCATATAATAATTGCATTTAAAGTTCATAAGCATCTATAACAAATCTAATTCAAAATCTAGAACTCAAGATTTAATCCAAGAATAACCATGAATACTACATCCTAGGGTTTGTAAAAACCCAAATCCTAAAAAAAATTAGTTTCTACACATTGAAATAATCATATAAGCAAACATAAGAAAGAAAAAATTGAGAAAGCTCATGGTGAAGTTGTCTTCAATCCTTGAATTCTTGATACTTAATGCATGAAATCCAATCCTTAGTTTATAATTCCATGTTTTTGGATCCATTATTCTCCTTCAAATTCACTAAAAATCTTTGACAAGAGTTTAGGACTCATCTATTTTGGACTGGTGGCTTCCTCCTTGTTAATGATGCTTAAAAGACCTTAAAAATGACAAAAATAGGGAAAAAAGGAGCTATCTAAAAAATCACTATAATTTGGGCCACTGTTTGACCAAATAATAGGCCAAACCGTGGGATTCTCTGTCCAAATTCCACAATTTGGGCCATGGTTTGGCCAACCCGTGGTCCAACCCATAGCCCCTATCTACATTTTCTAACGTCTGTTTTCCTTTAGTCCTTTTGCCATAGCTTCTTCCGCTTATCCTCTTTCCATGAAATTTGATATATAGAGTCTTAACAGGTTGTTCTTGCATCCCATAAAGGTTCATAGCAATATGAGCTTTATAATGTACCTAAGACCTCCTCAAACTCACTTGTACCAAAACTGGTGATTTTTTTAGCTTCTCTTGTTCTTTACTGGCTTGTCCTATGGTTTTGAAATTTGGTGTGAAGCTTCCTCACATGATGCTATTGAATGCCAAATTGACTGAACACCATTTTTAATCCCAAAAGTAAGCTTAATTAATCTCCAAAATCTTATAAAAATTGATAAAACGTTAAAAAACACATTAATAACATCTCATTTTAGGATTTTAAGAATAATTATGTGTAAATCACATGAATTCACATATAAAAATCTACCAAACAAACAATGCCTAAAATATATATGTTTTGAGGCATATTAAATAGCCCCAAACTTAAGCTATTTCTTGTCCTCAAATAACAACTAAACATGTACTTAAATAACATCTATTAAGAGTTAAAACCCACTTGAACACAAAAAAATTTTAACCAATGTTTTTGATTTAGATTGAAAATCACAATTCCATTATGAAAAAAACTTGGTTAACACAAACATAACACAAAGTTACTAATTGGGCAACCTTCAATGCTTAATATCAAACATCTATAAAGCATCATATAGATCTTTATGTAAACTTGTTCAAAGAATTCACTAAAGTAAAGTACAACTTATTTTTTTTAATTTTTAAGCAATTTTTGGGGATTCACCTTGTCTTTTGACATGAGGGAAAATATTTTGTCATAAAGATCGCTTAGTTACATAACTTGGTTTCTCTTTTAGCTTGTTTCTAATGCTATATAGAATTTTGACGCGAAGGTGAACATTTTGTAGTGAATACCCCTAATTACTCAGCTAGATCACAATCGAAAATGGCTACTAGATCCACTCATACACTTTAACCCTTTATTGGTATAAAGCCAACAGAGTGAGTTTTTACTCATTTAATTTACACATAATTATACCTTTTATTCATTGAAAACACATTCTATTAAAAATTCACATAATATTCCATATGAAACCACATTCAAAATTTAACATTGAACATCAAAGCTACCTAACATCATAAAAAAAGCACACAAAACAAAAAAAAAGAGAAAAGAACAATTTTAGGTTAAAGATCAATTAATAATTGTTCAATGCTCACCTCATAAAAAACATTGATGAAATTAAAATGCTTCAATCAATAATCAACTCTCAATCTTAATCATTTATCAGAGATATTCAAGTTATTATTATCGGACTCCTGACAACTTAATTGTGATAAATAACTGATAAAATCTAACATTTTTCAGCTCCTCCTCCACTTAAGCTAAATTGTCTTTAATTTGGAGGACTAAAAACAAAGAAAAAAAAGGTGAAGGAAGAGTAAAACTCCCATGAGTGTTCAAATTTAATTCTAGGCATGAATAAAATGTTTTTGGTGTTACATCCATGTATGTGAAAGAGTGTGATCTGAAACTTGTGCTTGAAACCTAAAGAACAAACCTAAAAAGACAATCTTTTTGCAAAAGATTAGATCATGGTAGGAATAAAAGCCAAAAAAGGGAAAGAACAATAACGAAATGGGAAGAAAAATAAATCTTACAAATCAACTAACTAAAATTACTGAAAGCCAAAATAAAACAAACATAAAACATAAAGAATAACAAAAAAATTAAAATAAATTAAACCTAATAAAGACAATGATCCAAATCAATCTATAGCTGGTGGAGGTGGTGGTGGATAGATGAATTACTGTCACCATGCCTACTGCTAAACCTATCTCTCTTACTGAATCCTCCTATCCTCTTCCTAATTGTTGTTGCTGCTGAAATTCCACCCATTTGAGTCATTCATCATTTAATATTTCCAGAACTTCTACACATAATTCCTCTATTTAAGTATGCATCTAATCAAACTGGGTAGCCATCGAAGGTTCAATTGACGTGGAGAGTTCAACTTCCTCCTCACAGCTTTCCTCCTAGCCACTGCCTTTCAACTCTTCACTAGTGTCAAGCTCATGGGTGGTAGACCAAGGTTGTTTGAGCTACAGACACCCACGAGGCTTAATGGCTATTCTGATTTTGATCATATGATAGCGTCAAAAGGTTCCATCTTGATCATTGTGCCTAAATCCACATTGTTTAGGTTGAGCACTAGGATAATTTCAAGTTGGGTGACATATAATGAACCACCAAAGGATCCTTTAAGCCTCTTACCTTGACCATTGAAGTATATGACCAAGGTACCTATGATATTAGCAGTGTGGCCACGATAGATGCACCATAGTTGTGGCAAATCATGTAAAGTAATAGTCCAATGGTACCTGTAATTAACCAATGAAAAACTTTAATTGTTGGAGACCAAATCTTAGACCTTTTTTTACACTGGACTGGAAGGGTCCATTTTCAATACCCTTTCAAAACTGAGCAACCCGCCTCGAGATAAGAAAATCTAATTGATAGTGATTCATATCTAATAAATCCCTAAGAGGGACTGTATGAATTCCTAAAGCTCCACTAAACTCCTAACACGTCATGGAAAACTGCCACCCACCTAGTTAAAACTTTATCACATTCTCATATTCTACTCCTACCAATGCCTTGTCGAATTCAAACTTTTTCAACAACTCACAAAATAGATTTTAGTATCCTGAATCTATAATCTCTACAATCAAACTCCATCCCCCTCTTTTAAAGTGGTGGCAAACATTCACAACTAAGCCTAATTACTCCAAGACCTCGAAATTCAAATAATGAGAAAATTTGATGGTTCTCACCAATAATGCATTGTATTTGGTGAGGAGCTGATAATTTTGGTTTTGAAGAAATGGAGTATCAATGCCGATGCCTAAAAATAAGGAAGCTCTATCTGCCTAGCCTTCTTCACTATTTCTTTTTGAGAAGTTATAACTATTAAAAGAGAATAATAATGTAAGGAATGAATGAATGGAATTTCACATAATTAAGTGTGACATATGTCTTAACATGTGGCAAGTTCAACCTGACTAGACACAAAATCAAAATAAGAAGAATGATGTGAAGAGTCAAGGCAAAATGCAATGTAATCCATTCTAACTTACTAGATAAAGTATATGATGGTTTAATGAAGCATAATAGAATAGCATAACAATATCATTGAAGCTCAAAGTCATTCTTAATAAGATGAACACCAATTTCTTCCAATTAGCCATTTCTATGTTTAAAACTCTAAGAATATCCTTCCAAGAATAGTCACTACATCCTTATGCAATGCGAAACCTTCAATGTTGTGTTTAAATCGATAAATACTAACTAAAAAACAAACTTAAGCCATTATGAAGATAAAAACACAAAACATGTGAAATTAGGCATGTGAAATTCGACATTCATATAACTCACATACAGACTCATCCAATTAAACGAAAAATTCATAGGTTCTATGAAAATAAAGAATATTCCATGAATAAACAAATCTAGCCTATCTAATCATACACCAAAATTAAGAAATCCCGTCATTTGAGCTCTAAAGAATGAACAACCCTAATGTAAGTATAAGATCCCAAATTCAAAGTCAAAAGGGAGATGATTTAATGTTAGGAGGAACAAAAAAGTGAAGGAGAGTTTGGGAGGGGTTTGGGCGGTTAAAAGGTCAACTCGTCACCCCCACAATTTGGCCCATGAGTTAGGACATGGTTTGGCCCAACACGTGGGATTTTCTGTCCAAATCCTATGTTTTGACCTATATGTTGGCTAAACCGTTGGCCAACATAGGTTTCCTTTTTGTTTTTCAGTTGTATTTGATAGCTTTTGTTGCTATTTATTGCTCCTTGATGTACTGATTTTTGCACTTATTCGAGTGTAGCTCCTTTTTAGGTATTTTTCTTATGATTTCAGTTCCTGAAAGTCCATTTCAATGCACCATCGATGGATCTGCAAGTACATATCATACGGGTGTATTTCTTTCCCTCCTCTCCGACATTACGCTTTTCAACTCTTATTTTCAATATTGACGACAACGTTTCATTTAAGTGTGGGGGAGGGATTTATCTGTTTATACACTTGAGTTTAGTTTGTTTGATAGTGATTTGATTTATCATCAATCTTTGTTGATCCTTTTTATTGTTCATGCTTTCATTTGAGTTTAATTATTTTGGCAGTTTGAAATGTTATCTGGTTCATTTTGATTATTAACGAGTAGATGCCTTTAATTCATTTAATAATTTGGAAGGTAGATACCTAATGATAAAAGGATATTCCACCTATAAAATGCAAGTTTCTGAGTAACTTTGTGACGTCTTTTAAGGCATTAACCTCATTCAAGGAATTCGAACCTGAATTAACCTCAAAAAGAAAAAAAAATATAAGAAGAATAATTACTTAATTAGTTAAATAAGTAAGTAGAAGTATCTGATTTCGAATCTTATGTATTTGTATACAAAAAAAAAAGAAGATGATGAAAAAGAGAAAGAAATAAAAGAAACAGAATAAAATACATGTATATGAGATTTGAAATTATGAATGGACACAAAAGTTAGTTGAGTGACTTTGACACAGTTGAGTAACCGGGATTGTTCACAACAAAATGTTCACCTTCGGGTAAAAAGACTGAGATGATCTCTCAATTATTCTGTTTGCAAATTTAATTAATTTGGTGATTCATTCATTTTCCTTTCAATTTTTGTTTTAAAAATGTGGAAATGTAAAAAAGATGATGCATTAAACTTTGTTAATTGCCTTTTACATGTAGAATTGATTTCTTGATTTAGGTTGAAACTTTAAAAAGAATGAATTAAATTAAATGTGTTTTTGAATTGATATGATTTATCAATCTTATAACATTTCCATGCGTAAAAAATTTTGAAAGATGAAGAAAGTCTTTTCAATAATTGGAGTGTTAAATTTTGAATTGTTTTTCTTATCTTTATATCCCATTATGAACTTGATGATGAATTAATTTGCTTGAGGACAAGAAAATGCTTAAGTGTGGGGGAATTGTTATGGGTCAAATTGATAGAGTTTTAATGGTTAATTTGTTGAATTATGGCAACTAATTGAGTGCTTAATTGTTAAATTGATGTCTTATTATGTGTAATTTGCAGAATGGAGCTTAATGATGAAGATTGGAACAAAATCATGAAGAAATTCTCATAATTTTGACCATTAACGGCCCCTGGAAGGGTGTTATTCATTGAAAAATAGGGGGCCGTTAATAGGTGCTGCATTCGACCACTAACAGCACCCTCTTAGGGTGCTGTTGTAAGGAGGCAGGGCATCGCTGTTCACCAAAGTCAATAATTTCAGCTCCAAATATTGAAGATTTCAACTCTTGCGTGTCTCCAATTAATTCCCCTATCTCCTAGCACATTTGGGGAGTCTCTAAAGTCTACATACAACAAGAAAAACACAGAAAACACAGATCTAATATGGAGAATTCATATCTAACCTTAGTTGGAGAAGCTCTTGCTTCTCTCTTACACTTTCTTAGATAATTTAGGCTTCAAATACTTGTAATTTGAGTTTTAGAGTGTATTTTCAGTTGCTGTTTGTTGGATATGAAAGCTGAGACATATATCTGAGTTTCTAAATCATCAGAAGGAGTTTTTAAACTCAGATCATTACTTATATTTTCCTATTTTTCATGTTCTTATGTGTATATTGTTGAATATTCTTTTATTTTCTTGCTGGATCTTGTGGAATTTGAGGCTGTGTTGATGTCCAGATCAAGTTAACAAGTTCAAGACTTGTCTAGAAGCTTTCTAAACATGTTTTGTAACTTCTAAACTACTTATTTTAGCTTATATTTTTAGATCTATCAAAGTATGTGGTTTAAGATACATGTTTTCTATGCTTTGATAATTATGTGTGCTTAATTCCATTTTCCAACTTCGAATTTGTGTATTAATGTTTTAGGAGAGTCTAAATGCATGAAATAAGGTCTGATTTTGTTTTTTTATCTTCTTAATGTTCTAATTTTGGCTTAATCAACTAAGATTAGAGTGAAAGATAGTATAGGATCCGAGAAATATACCTAGGTTGTTGGAAAATTCATTAAACAACATAAATTAATTAATGAATGACCAAACTTTGATTATTTGTGAGAGTTAGAGATCTAAGATTAAAATTCCAGAATGCACCCTTTTTTAAAATAAAGCCCATTGGCTAGATTTAAAGCATAACCAAACTTTAATCTAAGTTAAATAGAGAAAGGCATAAGTCTTAACCATAGCTTTGTCTTAAATTCATGATGGAACTCTAATCTGCCTTTGAATGTGTATTTAAGCTCAATTAATTCATTAATCACTTATCTAAAGATGGATTCCACAAGTTCATAATTTTCAGTATTTTTATAATTCATTTTATAATTCTAAATTGTAAGGTTTGAAGCAAAATTAGGATAGTTTATTAATTTTATCTTTTCATCTTTTTAATCAATTATGTTAGATTTTCCTAGATAATTGTAATATAATTAATCTGGAAATTAACTTAAGAACACCATATATGTTTCCCAATAGGTTAGAAACTCAGAGTCTTAAATGTATTCCACTTTATTACTTGTTCGATAGGTGCTCTTAGCTTTCGTCATGTTGGTTTTCTCTTAATATCATTTTGGTTTTCAAAGTAAAATCAGTTTAAAGAATTCCATTTTTAATCTATTCAACCAACAAACATCAGTCACTTAAATTATAATTATCTAAAGAGCTCAAGATTGGTAAACTCAAGGGCTAGAATTTCCAAATTAATCTATAAGACAACTATGCTAACCTAAAAGCCTCCAAACCTTATAATGATATTCAAATTGATTTAAGAATACCAAATTGATTAACTGGGTAAGGCTTAGGATTTAAATGACATAACTGGGTTATGGAAATGATTGGAATGTCTAATCTAGGGACTTCATTAAATCAAGACACTACTATGGTTTAGTCAATGCTTTACCTCTATTTATCCTAAATTTAAGTTTAGTCATTCATCAATTAATAGGGATTAGGCTTAAAGTTCAAAAAGTTCTAATCCTAAGATCAATCTTTCAATATTAGTACCTTCACGATTAACTGAAGTATGTTTCAAAGATCCTTTATTAAAATCATGTTGCTTACTAAATTTTCTAGTGATTAAAGTAGAGTTCTTAGATCTTTGATCATCTTACATCTCATCTTAAGAGATTAAGTCAAGTTAAGCTTTAAAACTAAAAGAAAACAAAGATTATCATCTAATCATGTGATTAAAACTCAATCAATCCATTTAAGAACTTGTCATTAGTAAGAACTTAGATTAAAACATTATATATATGCAAGAAAAATCAGATTAGTTTATAAATAACTTGTTCTTAAACATATTTGAATAAAGAGATTGAAATAAATGAATTAAAGGGTTGAGATTGCACCTAATTTTGTTTCAAAGTGATACACAACCTTCAATCACCTTAACGAACTCTTGGAAATCCTTAAGACAACCTGAAAAGAAAATTTGGAAAAAATAAAATAGAAGAAAACCTAACCTAAAGGAAGAAAGAAGAAAACCTAAGCTACCTAAATTTTAGTTAATATTGTTCGAATTTTACTTCTATGCTTTCTCTTATATGTCTCTTACAAGTTGAAAGTAAGTGGAGCAAGCTGCCACTATTAGAGATGCAGATCCAGCTAGAAATATCTCAATAACTACTTAAACGACACTTAACAGGGAGTTAAACAGCGTCGTTTGACTCTAAATGATAACTGAAGCATAGGTTAGATGGAGTTAAATGGTATTTGCTTATAGACCTACATTTAACTCCTAATTTTGCTACAATAATCATAATTTATTGGATTTTCACTTTAATTAAGCTTTAATAGACAAATTAAACCTTTCTAGAGGTGAATTAAACATTGTAATGACAATTTTGGGGTAAATATACATCAATTTAACATGGAAATCGTTACGAAATATGCAAATAATAGACACACATTTAACATTACAGGTGCTTTGGCCTTGCGCTTTAGGAATCAAAATAATAAGCCTACAGGTTTGCTTGGTGGCTCATCCTACATCACCAAACTTGCCACCAACCTATGACTTAACTTAAGTTACTTAGACTTACAAATTATGATTAAAATGGAGACCTTAGATAGTTCATGTAGCAATAGCCCTTTAGCTTCATGGGAAATTTCAACTCAAATGATCTCAACCAACCACTGACAAGTCTAATACACTTAAAGAATTGGAAGCTAGTGACGAGGATGAGGGCAATGAGAAATAGTTTCCTCTTGCACAAATGAACCATTGATTAATACCCAGCTAGATCATATTCAAACTCGAATAAAGGAATTACCTGTAGAGCTTAGGGCATATCAAGTGAAGGGCATACCAAGAAATGAATGACTCTAGATGGGTGGTATTTGAACAACAGTAACAAGCATGATGGGACAAGGATAGGAGGCTTGTATTAGTGATGATTCTTTGAACAAGTTATATAATGAGCTATAAAGCTCAGAGATGTTTGATATTATGTAATGAAGATTTCCAAGTTACTATCAGTGTATTGTGAGTGATAACCAAGTTTTGTAATGACGAAACTATGATTTCAAAGCTAAACCAATAGCATTAATTGAAATTCTTTTGTGCTCAATTAATTATAAGCACTTCTTTAACATTGTTTAAGTAGAACTTTAATTATGGCTTAAGGAAAAACAATAAATTAAGTGCGTGGGTATTCAATAGCACTTAACCCATACATGTTTTAAGCATGATTTAATTTTCATTATAAGAAGTTTTTTATTCAATTTCATGCATTTTTTACGTAATTATAATTAAAATCATTAAATGAGATGTTACTCATATGATTTTCATATTTTCAAACATTTTATAGGATTTTGGAGAACTATTTATGCACTTTTGGCGTTAAAAGTGTTGTGGAGTTAATTTAGAGGCTAAGTACATCAAGTAAGGGAGCATTAGATCAAATTTCATAGCCAAAGGAAAATCAAAGAAGAAGATATAAGGAAAAGACCAAATATCTAATGAAATACCATGTTTTGAGCCATGGTCATGGCCCTTACACAGTAAGGTCCATGGATAGAGCCACAGTTATCAAATTCTAGGAGCCACACTCTCTTGACCTAATTTTTTTTCATTTTAGGTGCACCAAGCCTCATTAAGATAGATTTCAGCTGCCACTTCATAGAGGACAAGTCCTAAGACACTCACAAGCATTTCCATGCCATTTTGAAGGAGAACAATGAGTCTCAAGACATTGATTTGAAGATTAAGGCTAGTATTTCATACATAAACAATGCAGAATTCAAAGATTTAAGATAAACTCATCATGAGCATTTCTAATTTCTTATTTTTATGTTTGCTTGGATGATGAATTCAATGTGTAGTAGTCTATGATGTAGTATTTGTTGTTATTATTAGATTAACTCTTGACTTCCATATTTTGAATTCAGGTTGTTAATGGATATTTATTACTTTAAAGTCAATTCTTATGTGAATGTAAGCCTTGTTTTCAAATCCTTAATTTATGTATGATTAGATTAAGAGATCGATTGTACACATTAGATCATTCCATACCAAAAATATCTTACATGGTGACATAGAAATAGGCTTACATAATATATCTACGCTAGGTGTGAGCATAACTAAAACAATAGATTCCATAAAACCAACTAATGCATTTAATAAATAGATTATAATAAAGAGAAATTTCACCTAATTTATCTTGTTTGATAGGGTTGCCTAACATAAGAGAGAGTGCAATTTACATTAGGGATCCTATTGGCTAACAAATTTGGAGTTTGAGTTAGTATAAGAATAAAATGAATAATAATGCAATATAAAGGGAGTAAATACCTAAATCCTAGCTTCATCTTTGATTGTTAATCCTTGCAAGTTATCTTAGATACTTATTTTACTTGCTTAATTGCTTTATTTTTAAGACATCAACTTAATACACCATTTGATAGGATAGCTAATGTAGTTAAGAATCCATTGACAATAGTAGTCCTCCTAGATCGACACCTAGATTCACCAAAACATTATTACATTAGTGATAGTACACTTACCTTCTTCGTGTGTTATGATTTAGTTTACCTTTTTTGTTGGTAAACTTTTATTTAAAACGTGGATAAAGTCACAAACCACCAATACTTCATCATTTAATGGGATTTCTTAGGATAGTTACGTGGGGCTTCTATCCTGATTTTACCCATCCTATGGCTATAAATGGCCAATGGGAACTTAGATGTGTCTTAAAACTTATTTCCTTTAGTATTTAAGTCTTTGGTGTTGCAATGAGAAAAGAAATTATGACTTCCTTTTCAAATTTCTTGCTTTTTGATTCACTTGAAGTCTCTCACGATATGGCCTTCAACACTTTCCTCAAAATTGTTTCATTCTTGTCATTCTTGGTAGTTCTATCTTCCTTATTATCCTCCTTAACAAATGGGCATTTGTTGTGCTAGTTTCTATTAAGATCAAATTAACCAAATTTAACAATTGAAGCTCTTTTTCTTAAAATAAAGTTAAAACTAACTAACCAGCAAGTGTACCGATCACAAGCAATAGAGTGAGTATTTTAGACTTGAATTATCATTTCGCTAAGATTACTTATAATCAATAGTAAGGAAAAGGGCTCATAGTTATCCAAAGAAACCAATCTGCGAGAATAAATTAACTAAATTTACAAACTAAATCAAAGGGCTTAGAATTTTGTAAAAAAGACTAACTTTGGAATTTAATGTTATTTGATGAATTAAATCGTCAAGGAAATAGTTTTCAATGACCATTTAATTCTTCAAGGGACTTGTCTTAGGACAACTTCATTAAATTAAGACAAGGCTATGATCAAATTTTTAAAGCCCCAAATTATACCCTAGTTGTAAATACATGTTTTACATATTAATTAGGGATTAAATTGAGTTGGAATTGATGAAATTGAAATTGGAAAATTGATGGATAAAATTGGTGTAATTAGAATTTTACATGTACTATTGGATTAAAAATTAAAATAAACTTGATTTGTGCATGTAATTAGAAATTCCTAAGATAGA
>JAOXYD010033895.1:0-14018 GCA_028565735.1 Pinacopodium congolense | reverse complement strand
GATATCATGGGCATAGGTCCAAGGCATGGGTCCAAGCTTTATGATTCTTTCATTTCCAATAAGGCATAATTCTATGTGGTTATCTACACTCACTAGACTTTTAGTGAGAGAACCTCCATTCATGTACCTTGACCTACCAATTATAACAAGCAGAATAAAGAACTCTTCTTTAATGAGCATTTTTATTTATTCGAAAGCATCCATATGTGATTGAATTCCTGGTATAATAAAGAATTCTTCTTTGTAGAAAGGTTGCAATTGGTCAAGTTGGTGTTGAGATACCTACACTTATACTGATTTGTAAATTTTTCATAGTAAAAGGGATTGCGAAAACACTAGAGAGAATGATAAGAGGCTATCTCCAAAAAGGGAAATATGATAAAAAAAATATTTTTTTAGGGTAAGCTGGAAAAAAATTAGGATGCCTCTCAATGAGGGAAGTTTAGGGATAACTCTTAAATTAGTGAGTAACAAAGTTTTCATAGCCAAAAGAATATGAAGGTAGCATGAAAGTAAGAGCTCTTTATGAGTTAAATGGATATAACACTACTAGTTTCAAGGAGGTAACTTTTGGGAAATGAATAGTGAGCCAAAGGATTCATATTTTTAGGTATGGCTATTGAAGCTCAAAGGCAAGCTCAAAGAGAATATCAAGTGTGTGATAAGGAATTGATAGTGTGAAACTAATTTTTAAATGAGAAATAAACTAAGGATCACACTAAACAATACCACAACATGCAATGGGAAAGTATGTTTATCGCTACGCAGTATAACTATAGTGAATTCAAGTGTCAAATTCACGAAAAGTGCAAGTATTAGTGAATTCCTATCTAAATTATTTAGCCTATTCAAAGTGAAAGTGATTGACTAATTTCATAAGGAAAATAAAAAAACAATTAAAAGTAAATGCTTAAGACAACTCGTAAGAATTAACTATAATTATGAATGTAGAATCTAGGTAATTAATCTTTTTGGGATGCATTCGTATTTATTGATAATCTTAATTCAACATATTTTCTAGATTTATGAGACTGTAGGTTCCCTACAGTAAATCACACTTTTTCTCAAGTTATATAATTCTATTCACTTTAATGAATCAAGCCAAAGTTCTCTTTATCTTAACCTATTAATTGAATGCATTATTTCGTTATGTGAAACCTATTATTTTGGTTAAGCTAACCCTTAATTTAGACATCTTATATAAGTTTATATCTAGGTACCCTTGTAAGATATAATATTTATGGGCTAATATAAATTATATATTTTGTTTTCTCAATCCAAACATATATAATCAAAGCATTGGAATCGAAGTTTACTTTCATATAATATTCAACAATCAATGTCATTAATATTCGTAAACAAATCTAGCATATAATATAGAAATATCATGATAAATCAACATAAAAAAGAATAATACATTTTAAAATTCATACAACCCAAATGTTATGAGAAACTTAGTTCCAAAATATTGTATTAAACATATGAAAAATCATAAAGTGGAAGGAAATAGAAAAGTTCATAGTAAGGTGTCTTGAGTCCTTGACCTTTTTATGATTGATGAGTTAAATCTTATACATGATATCCAGATTGATGCATTTGGATCCTTTCTTTGTCTTCAGGAATTTGCAAAACCTTCAAAGATGATTTAAGACTTGTTCTTTCTCTCTTGATAGCTGCAAAGAGGTGTCTAGAGGAAACATGATGTTTAAAATAACCTAAATGAAGTTATTTCATAGGGGAGGACACAATCATGAGGATTAGGATCATAATTTTAATGTTGGCCTTGATATTTTCTGCTTGAAAATCATAGCCTTGCTAGATGCGTGATCCTAGATGTGATTCATCTAGTTTGTGCTCCTTTTAATCTTCTTAGGATATCTCTTATATCATCCATTCGTTGGCCATGAAATTTGATATAGATCTTCTGAACATGATATTATTGCTTCCCAAGTTGCTGCCATATCTCTTATGGCTTGAAGGATGCGTTCAATTTCTTTTTAAAGTCTAATGGAACATGATCAAAGATAGAAAACATATAAATAATATTTCATCCATTAAATTTAACGCAATATACACATGAATCAAATGAATTATACCTTAAAATTAATTATAATAATGACTAAATCATGCTTAAAATATATGTAATTAAGGAGTAATCAAATGCCATCTTACTTGAGCTATTTCTTGTCCTTAAGAAATGACTTAAACATCTACTTAAAGTGAAACCAATCAAGAGTTGAAAGTTAGTTAAGTAAAAAAAAAAATGAATCAATGCTTTTTATTTAGCTCATAAATCACAATTCTTTTATGAAAAAAATATTTGTTATTATGTACAATCAAACTATTAATATATAGGTAATAAAGTATCTAAGTGGTTTCATATGGATCATCATGCAAACTTGTTGAAGGATGTTACCATTAAAAAAAAACATAACTTATGTTTCCAGCAATTTTTTTACGTGTCACCTTACTTTTTGACACGAGGGTAAACATTATGCCATAAATGTCCCTAGTTACTTAACTTGGTTACCCTTTTTGACTTATTTGCAATGTCATTTAGCCTTTTGATGCGAAATTAAACATTTTTTTATGAATACGTAAAGTTCCGTAATTAGATCACGATCACAAAAGGCTATTAGCACCACTTATGAACTTAAACCTTTTTATCGATATGAAGTCAACGGAGTAAAATGTTTTTCTCACTTTGCTCAATCACATGAGTACTTTTCATTCATTAAAATAAACCTATTCCAAATTCACATGATAATCTATATGCAACAACATTAAAGACTTGATATCATACACTAAGGTGCCAAAAATGCATGTAATTCATGCAAGATAAAGGAAGAAAAAAATGTTATATTAAAAATTATTTAATAATTATTTAATACTCATAAAATAAAATACATGATTGAATTAAAATACCACAATTAACAATCTACTCCCTATTTTAATCATTCAAAGATAAGATATCCAAGTCATTCACATTGGACTTAGAATAAATCAAGTGTGTTAATATTTGGAAGAACCTACCATGTTCATGCCACTCCCTTCCCTACTTAAATCGAATTGTCCTAATTTAAAGGATCGATACAAATAAAGAATGTGAAGTGTGAAAGCAGAAAGGAGAACGACACTCCCTTAAATATTGAAATCTATTTTGTAGGATGATGAAGGGACTAAAGGGCACTCTATGTGGCTGAAGGCTTCAAAGAAGTGATGATCAAGTTTGGTATTGTTACCTAAATATCAATACCAAAGAACAAACTTTTCGAAAATAGTTAGATCAACATAGGACCAAAAAAAAAAAAAAGAAGAAGAAAATAATACAAACAAAAAGAGGAGGCCTATAAATGTAAATATGTTGGGTTACCTTGCCAAAAGCACTTGTTTAACATTGTTGGCTTAACTACCTCATTGCAGTCTACATCTCATCCAAGTTATGAAGAGTATAAGCATTGATTACTTGGGTGCTAAACTTGCCTCCTAGGACAACTTAAGTCAATTTCCATTGACCTTGAAGGTTCCCTTCTCTAGATGTAAAATCTCTACAAAATCATAGGGAAAAACTTTGTTAATAACAAAAGGTTTAGACCATCGAGATTTTAGCTTACTTTGGAATAATGCAGTCTTGAATTAAACAAAGGACTTGATCTCCTAGTTTGAACTCCTTTACATTTTTTTATGATTTGATCATGCTATTTCTTTGCTTTTTCCTTGAAGATCCTAGATTTCTTGTAAACTTCTTGGCACCATTCATTAAGTTCATTTAACTGGGTTAAACACTTGTGACTTACACTTTCTAGGTCATAACTAGTGAGCTTAATAGCCCAACATGTTTTATGTTCAACTTCAATTATTAAGTGACAAGATTTTCCATATACTAGCCTATATAGGGTAGTACATATTGGTGTTTTGTAGGTTGTTTTAATGGCCTATAATACGTCATCCAATTTAATAGACCAATCTTTCTTAGAGCTCTCCATTGTTTCCCCTAGTATCCTTTTTAGTTACCTATTTGTGACTTCTAATTGTCCATTAGTTTAATGGTGGAAGTAGCTACTCTATATGTAACAAAAAAAATTTTAAGTAATTTTTCTAATTGATGGTCACAAAAGTGGGTACCCTTATTAGTTATGATGGTTTAAGGTGCCCAAATTGAGTAAAAAACTTCTTACGTAACTTCATAAGAACTCTAGATCATTAATAGGCAATGCTTGGGCTTCCACCCATTTTGACAGATAATCTACAACTACTATGTTCCATTTTTCTTTGTTTGGAAGAAGACATATGAAATGGATCCATAAAATCGATTTCCCAAACATTAAAGATTTCATAAACATTAATACTAGTTTAAGGAATTTCATTAGGTGAGAAAGATTACCTTGTTGTTGAAAACTATCGCATGTATCAACATAACCTTTTACATCTTTAAATAGTGTAGGGCAATAGAAACTCTATTCCAGATCCTTGTTGGTTATGCTATTTACATCACAGTATCATCCAACTGGAAGTTCTTTAGGATTTACATAGTTTTCAGGTAGGCGATATTTCTCTTGATTATATGATTTGAACATACATAAAAGAGGTAAGGATCCTCCTATAGATAATGTTTTAAATCATCAAAAATTTTCATTTCTTACTAATAAGTCATTCTTTAAGGTACTCATCAAGGAACGTGCGATTGATGTCCTCCTCCTTTAGTGTATCAAATTGATGATTCTCAAGATGAGATAAATTATTATAGTTTGATTTTTTGCTTCCATCTTGTCTCTAATTTTGAAATCAAATTACTGCATGAACAACACCCATCTTATTAGTCTTGGTTTAGCATCAGTTTTGGTTAGTAAGTAACAATAACTTTAGACATCACAAGATATGATTTGAATTTATAAAATGTAAAAACAATAGCAAGCAACTATTTTTTAGTAGTGGTATATTTCTCTTGTGCAACTATCAATGTTTTCCTTGCATAATATATTGGTTAAAAGTGTTTTTCCTTATGCTGTCCAAACACTGCCCTCGCAGCATAGTCACTAACATCATATATAAGCTTAAAAGGTAATTCCCAATCAAGTGTAGCCTTATTAAGGAGTTAGTTAATTTATCCTTCTAAACATTAAATGCATATAAGCACTCATCATTAAAATTAAATGCCACATCCTTTTGTAATAACCCACTGAGAAGCCTAATTATGTTGAAAAAATATTTAATGAACCCCACATAGAATCTTTCATGGCCAAGAAAGCTTCTAGATTCCCTTACCAAGGTAGGCACAAGTAATTTATCAATGGTCTTAATTTTTTATTTATCTACTTTGATGCCTTTAATCGAAATTTTATGGCCTTTGTGCCTTGTTTTATCATAAGTGGCACTTATCCCAATTAACAACTAATTTGTTTCTTTATATCGTTTAAGAACGTTAGCTAATTTGTTAACACTTAAATAAAAGGAAACACTGAAAAATGAAAAGTCATCCATTTATACCTCTATAATGTCCTCTATTAAATCATAAAAAATAGCTAGCATGAACCTTTGAAAAGCAGTTGGAGCATTACATAATCAAAATGGCATTCTCCTATAAGAAAACATTCCATATAGATGTGTGAAGATTGTCTACCCTTGACCCTTAAAAGTTATAGGAATATGGAAGGAGCCCAAAAGTCCATCCTAGAAGCAATAATATGCATGATCGGAGAGCCTCTCCAACATTTGATCAATAAAAGGAAATAGAAAGTGATCCTTGGATGTTGCATCACTTGTGATAATTAATACACACTATCTAGTCCCTGACTATGCTTATAGGGATTAAGTCATTCTTCTCTTTTGATGCCACTGTCATCCAATCTTTTTTTGGCATTACCTATGTAGGACTTATCCATAAACTGTTAAAGATGGGATGTATAATTCTTGTATCTAGTAGTCTAATTACCTCTTGCTTCACTACATCCTTCATATTAGGATTAAGTTTTTATTGAGGTTGTACCACCATCTTGTACTCATTCTCCAATAAAATCTTATGGGTGTAAAAAGGGAGGTTGATACCTTAAATGCCCGATATCTTCCATGAAATGACTCTCTTATATTCCCTCAACACTTGCAGTAATTTATTCTTTTGGTCCTAAAACAAATCAGTAGATATCATAAATGGTAATTTTAAATTTGAAAAGAAGAAAGTGTACTCCAAGTGCTCTAGTAATCTCTTCAATTTTTTGTAGTCTCTTCAATTCTAACTCTACGATTATTCCATTAAGCTTTTTAGTTATGCCCTTTTTTGATTTGATAAAATCTTTAAATGTCAATTCCCTTGCCATATTTGTTTGTTTATTGGCTTTAAAATATTTTTTTTTTCTCTGGTATTTTAGGACTAGACACCCCTTCTCTTTTTGCCTTGGCTATACATGCCTCCAATGGGTCTTGGATGATTGTTTCCTGTAAAATGTTAGAACTTTTAACAGTAATCACATCTAAATATAAATAAATATCATTTTATCTTGTAGAATGTTCCATGGCTTCAGATATTCTAAACACATCATCATCTTTGACCCAAAGTGTTAGCTTCCCTCTATGCACATCTATCAATTCTTTAGATGCAGCTAAGAAAATTCCACCTAGGATCAAAGGAATATTTACCTCTTCATCCATGTCTTAAATCACAAAATCAACCAAAAAATAAACTTATCAACTTTTAACAGAAACATCTTTAATTATTCCCTTATGTTATTTTATGGATCTATTAGCTAATTGGAATCTTAAACTAATTGGTTTTGGATCACTGAATCCTAACTTACTAATCAAATGATATGGCATCACATTTATACTAGTACTTAAGTCTGCTAATGCCTTATCAAAGGAAAAACTAGAAATAAAACAAAGGAAAGTGAAACTCCCTGGGTTCTTTAATTTTTATGGTAGTTTTTTTTGTAAGATGGCTAAACATTCTTCATTTAATTACAATATGGATAACTCCTCTAACTTCTTCTTATTTGATAGGAGATCCTTAAGAATTTAACATACTTTGTCATCTTTGAAAAAGCTTAAAAAAAGCCATGTTAATATGTAATTACTTAGGAAACCCTAGAAATATACTGAATTGCTTAATTTGTGGCCAGCTCAGGTGGTCGGCACGAGCATGGGATTGTTGGCATGTAATCCTATACTAACCTTTCAATTTTGTCTTCATCTTTTTACTCCCTTTATCCACCTTCTGTAGTCTCTTTTCCAATTACAAACTCTTCTTTTTCTCGCACCTCTTGGCTCTTAACTAACTCCTTATCACTCCTTAAAGTGATGGCAATCACTTGTGCCTTTATATTTGGTGCATTGTTAATAGGGCATATACCTTATGAATCTTTACAAACCTACTTCATCAAATCTCCTATTTAAATCTCCAAATTATGCATGAAAGTTTTAACCTTCTAGAATCAGTCTTCTATTATTGTAGTAATATTTTCTATTAGTTCCTTTATGCTAGGTACACTCGAAGGTTGTTTTTATATATGATTATAAGGGGATTTGTATGAAACATTGTTGTTAAACTTTCTGCCCATAAAGTTCACTTGTTTTCCAATGCCATATGCTTGACACTCCTGATTTAAATGTATTCCGCTTCACATATCATAGTACATCACTTAAGAAGAGTGTAATTCTGCTTCCATCCTCTTGATCTTCTTAGTTAAAACATCCAATTTTGATTATAGGGAGGTAATTACAGCTTCATTCTCTGTGTGCATAGAGGTAGACTTCCATCTTATGGTCTCCTATTGGTGAGTGTTTATGAAAATATTATCGATTAGCTTCTGGAGCTACTCAAGTGTCTTAAAGCTCGTGGTGCCACTAAAAGATGAATCGGTCAGCTGTTTTGTTGTAAAATTCAATCCCCCATTAAAAGGCCTGTATGAGCATATGCAAGTTGAATCCATAGTGTGTGCACTACTTGTAGAACAATGATAATGTATAAAATGAACATATTTATTAATAAATTTTACTTGTTATCTAATTAATTAGACTCCTAATAAACCATTTTTGTGAAGTTTAGATACTTATATCATCAAAGGGATCAAAATCACAAAGGGATCAATTTCAGAGTCATTTTCCAAAAGCTAAACGGTAAGTAATAACGACGTGGTCGGGGTTAAAAACAAGGCCATTGTAATGGTGCTGAACATTAACATAACATTGCCACTGTGGTCCTTGAATAGGGAAGAAGGAGTTTTAAACCTAATCAATGGCTCCTTATAAAAAATTACCTCATTAAGCTTTCTTAACCTTATGTAGGCGCCATAGATATATGTTGACGTTGAATTGGTATTACTAATTATCTCAAATAAATAAATCATGCAATTCCAATCCAAATCTAAATCAACTTAACGTTAGTATATTGGTTACAAGTAATAAAGTGGAGCACGTTTTAGATTCTAGAATGTCGAACTTATAAAGAAAATGTGTGAATACTAAGGCAATTAGATTACAATTATTTAAGGAACTTAAGATCTTTAATTTAAAAGGGGTTAGATAAACTAAAAATAACTAAAAAGCTTCCAACTTTGCAATTGCATTCAAAGTGATCTAAGAATTACCAAATAATTAAATGGCTAAGGACTAGGCTTAAATGACTTAAGTAATTTATGAAATGGATTGGAGTTTCTATTTTAGGGTGTTCACTAAATCAATACAAAGCTATGGTTAAGTTATTGCCTTTTCTCTAACATTCTTAGTTTATGGTTTTGTCTACTTGCAAGTCTAAGAAGTAGGTTTAATGTTTAAAAAGTTCTAATCATAAATTTCATATTTAAGATTAGTGCTCTCGTGATAATCAAGGTAGATTTCTCAGATCCTTGAATTAAATCATGTTGTTTACTAAAATTTTCAATTACTAAAGTAGAGATTGTTAGTTTTTAACCATCTTACATCATATTTCAAGTGGCCAACTCAAAATAAGCATTATAATCTCAAATAAACAAAAATTATCATCCAATATTTTGTTATAAACTCACTCAAGACATTTAAGAACCTATCCTTAAGAAAGATTTAGCTCAAAACAACATAAATAAACAAGAAAATTCATATTGAAATGAAATAACACAAGTTCTTGCCATATATATGAACAAAGAGAGCATAAACAAGAGTTTTAATGTTTAGAAAGTATCAAATGATGAAGCAAACTAATAGATAGCCTCCCAACATGTCTACAAACTCCCTTGAATTCTTAAACTAAGGAAATTACAATATACAAAGGTTGGAAAAGGAAAAGAAAAGAAAAACCTAAAAACTGAAAAGAAAAGAAAAACCTAAAAAATAAGAAAAGAAGAAGAGAATATGTTTTTTTTTTCTCCTTTTAAATCCAACCTAACTTATGTAAAAATGATCTCTAAAGCTTCTTATATATGTCTGGAGCAAGTAGCAACAAGTTGGGAAAGTTGCAACAAGTGGAGTAGCAAGTTGCAACTGAAAATATCTCTATAGCTACTAAAATAGCACTTGAAGAATAGTACAATGATAGGCTATACAAGCATCGTTTAAGTCTCTGTCTTCACAAGTAAAATGGTGGCCTAAAGAATACAATAGCAGGGTGAAAAGGGTGTTGTATAACTCCCAAATTTTAGTTTTTTAGCCACAATTTTGAGAGTTTCTCCATTTTTTAGTTTTCATCTGTAATGTACAACATTTATAAACATAATTAAACACTATAACAATAATTTAAAAGCAAAATGCCTTAAAATTGGATTAAATTGAGATAAAAATGCATTGAATTCAAGGCCTAACAACTCTCCTACACTTAGTTTTTACTTTTACTCAAGCAAATCATTAAATCATCCATCTTAAAGTAGCCTATAAGCATAGGAAAAATTGCATAACCTATCAAACCCAATCATTGACACCTTTTCTTAATCATTCAATCATCAAACGAATCATTAAGATGTCATATGATGAATCAAACATGGTAATTAACAAACAACTTCATATGACTTCATATTATTTCAAACTTCATCCTAAATTTCATTAAATGATTCCATGCATAAAATGAATATACATAAAGTAAAATGACTCATATTTTAAGCAGTTTCACATATTTTAACCATTAAGCACAAACTTAAGCATATAAGTGAGCTTTTAAGGCTTGATTGAGAGGTTATTCAATCTTTTTATGCGAAGATGAACATTTTTCTGTGAACATCCCCAGTTACTTAAGTAGTCACCTTACATTAATTGGCTACTAGCACCACTCTTTAACTTCAACCAGTTGGTATGAAGCTAACTGAATGAATAAACATTGCTCACATTTGCAAAATTTTAGTACATTTGTTCATTTTTCTTTCTTTTGGTTTTCATTTTTCCATTGAATTTGATTATGAATTAAACTAGATATGAAAATGTTAAAGGGTTAGCCATATTTAAAGTCCTAAACATTTCATAATGTTACCAATTTAGTCCTATACCCGTGAAACCTCCTATTGAAGTCCTAAATGTATACGGATCGATCCAAGTCGATCCTTCCACTAGTTTTTTGTCAATAGAAATCTGACTGGGAATAAATTTTACATATAATCTTATATGTAATGGTGTTGTATTAAGGTATTAATACCCATGACAAAAAAATTGCACTATTATGTCTAAAATGGTGTAGTTTTAGAGCCAAAAAACGCCAGCATTTTAATAAAAGAGGAATCCTAAAATTAGTCTTCTAGGTCCTCCCCCTATTTTATGATGCCGTCACACTCTCTTGCTCTCTATTATCTCACTCTCTGTTCTTTGGTTCTTCCTTGTTCTCTAATCATTTCCATTGATTCTTTTTGGACCTTGTCGATATCTTCTTTTCGGAATGCAACTCGCCAACCTATTTTCGTCACCCTTTTCTCATCATCGTTTGGCTTTTGTTGCACAGAAGGTATTGATTTCGACCCATTCTTTCCACATTCTTCTAGCCACTTTATAAATATTCAAGATAATTTCCATTTCTTCTATATTAGCACTGTAAGTTGCAAAAACCTTATTTATGGAAAAGCTTAATTTTCATCTTTGTAAAATCTTAACTTTTGGAATATGGTTTAGTGATCTTAACGTATATTGTAAGGTGTTTGTTAGATGATCATTTTTTGCATCTTTGTTAGACATACATATTGTTCAATTTTGGCATTTTTCACTGTATTCCATATATGCCTGGAGTAGTGTTGACCTATGTGTTGATCACATTTTGTGTTTTAGAGGGTTGATTTTTGTTTTCTTTCCTTTTTCCTTGCTATAGTATATAGTTAAGTTAGGTTGGTGTGTAGGACTTTGTACAATGCTCCTTCTTTTTTAGGTTTTATTATTTAATTAATTTGGCATTTATGTAGTCTAAAGACACTAAAGTTGTTACTTTAAGTGCTAGCTTTTCCATCTCAAGTGTATTGTTACTTCACTCCACAATTTGGCATGTCAAGTTACTAACTTTGTGACAAATGAGAAATAGAGTGCTTAATTCTTTTCATTCAATATCTGAATCTAAGTTTATAATTACAATTTTATTTTAGTTCTTTACATAATGTTTTTGTGTTTATGAACATTTAAGGATAGATTGGAATGGTGTACTTAATATACATCATGGTAGATCGTTTAAAGGAGATCCACCAGTTGAATATATGGGTGGCACGATTGATAAGTTGGGAGTTATCGATGAAGACAGATTTTGTTACTAGGATATTAGGAATAACATTAAGCCAATTAGATAGTGTCATGATATTAAGCAAATTTTTTTAAAATTCCTAAAGCAAACTACAAGTCTGGACTAAGGAATTTAGAAAATGATAGAACAACTTTGGAGATGTTGAGTTGGTTAAATTAATGCAAGGTTGGAGAGGAGGGCTTAAAACAGATGGAGGCTTTTGTTTTACATGAGTGAGGAGCTGTTGAGAGTGAGGATATAGAAGTTGAGGATGTAAAATTTGTGGTTGCTAGAGTTGAGGCTATAGAAGTTGAGGCGGTTTTAGTTGAGGTTGTAAAAGTTGAGGTAGCTAGAAATGGGATTGTAAAAGTTGAGGATGCTAAAAATGAGGTTGCATAGGATGAAGATACTAGAAATGAGGCTACTGAAAATAATGTTCCATTTACTAAAGTTAAGGCTACAAAAGATTATGATAATAGAGATGATGTTTCTAAGGAGTATATATTTTCGAAGGTGGTAGTTGAGTACTTTTTAGATGACAATGAATTGAGAAGTGTGAGGTAAAATATTCAATAGTTTTATGTCAACAGTTTAGGGTAGAAACAAATAGAAGGTGAGCCTTTTGAAGTAGGCAATGAAGTGATGAATTGCGAGGAACCAAGCAATATAGTTGAAAAAAGTGATGTTGATTAAATGTTTATGTCGGATGAGGAAGGTAGTCATGAGACAACTAATGACTCTGAATGTAATGATGGTATTGATTATATGAGTAAGAAAATTTTGAGTAATTAGTATTACCCAAGTTTCTCATGTCCATATTTTACTTTGTATATGAGAATTAAAAGAAAAAAGCAATTCAAAGAGGCATTGAACAAGTACTCCATTAAACAGAGGTATGATTTGAAGTTGGTGAAAAATTGTAAGACTTTTGTAAGGGCTAAGTGTGCTACCTCAAGATGTCCTTGGAAGATATGTACAAGGTTAAACTAGAGAACAAATATTTTCCAAGTGATTCATTATAATGATAGCCATAATTGCTCAAAGGTGTTTAAGAATATGAGAGTTTCGAGTGCTTACTTGGTTAGCAGTATGTTCAAAGATGTTAAACATATTTCTTTGATATCATTAATAAACATGAAGAATATGGTGAAAAATCGGTTAATTACTGATGTTTATTTATCCAAACTTCAAAGAGTGAAAAGAAGGTTGATTAAGAAGTGGGAAGGTGATGTGAAAAAAGAGTATGCCTTATTATGGGACTATAAGGAAGAAATCTTAATCTTTAGTTCAAGGACAACATTTATCATTGAGACAGAGGCATCTACCTTGACTGTCATACAGCTTCTATTTGATAGGTTATATATTGCATTTTCATGTTGCAAGAATGGTATGCTAAGTGGTTTTTGGAGAGTAATTGGTTTGGATGGGGCATTCTTGAAATGGGAGTCAAAGGGGAATTACTTGCTGTGGTTAGTAGAGATGGGAACAATAAGATGTTCCCAATTTCATGGGCAGTGGTGCACACCGAAAGCATTGATACATAGTCATGGTTTATATGCATAATGAAGGATAACTTGGGACACGAACGAGGTGATGGATGGATGTTAATAACAGATAGACAAAAGGTATGAAACTTAATTAATTATAACTATTTTTTATTTATTTCTAAATGTACACCAATGACTTATAATTTATTTTACTCATGACATGATTTAATTAAAGTTGTGAATAATGTTATACTAATAGAAAAACATAGATATGGCATCAAACTATCTTTGCAAAGTAAAGAAAGCATCATAGAGGGTTACAATTACAAAGGTTATTCTTACAAGTTGTAAAATCCACCAATGAGCCTGATTTTAAAGGTACTATCAAGGAATTGATGGAGTTGAAACCTACTGCATATGAATAATTTCTCAATGATCTAGTTGAAAATGGTGTAGAACTTTCATTAAAAATTCCAAGGTTAAATGTGATATTGTTGACAATAATTTATGCAAAGCATTCAATGGAAATATCATACATGCTAGATGCAAGTTTGTTATTTCAATGTTGGAAGACATTAGAGTTTATGTGATGACAAGGCTACAAAAGAACAAGGATAGTTCCAAAAACTAGATATACGGGGTTAGGTACAACATTAGGAATAAGTTGATGAGGTTTCAAGAATATAACTTCTTATGTGAAGTGGCTTGGAATGGAGTTGGTGCCTTTGAAGTTTACTAACATAGAGATAGGTACAAGGTTATTTTGGATTGTCAAAGCTATCATGCAGAGCTTGGGATTTTTCAGGTATTTTAAGTATCACCTTTATCAATTTGATTTTTACTTATATAAATCCTCTATTTTCTCAAGTATTACCTGCTGTCATGTA